>CANNZV010001012.1:0-21706 GCA_947561585.1 Caprella mutica
ATAATCACCACATATTTGGAGGATGAGTTACAGATAATCACCACATATTTGGAGGATAAGTTACAGATAATCACCACATATTTGGAGGATTAGTTACAGATAATCACCACATATTTGGAGGATAAGTTACAGATAATCACCACATATTTGGAGGATAAGTTACAGATAATCACCACATATTTGGAGGATAAGTTACAGATAATCACCACATGATAATTGGAGGATAAGTTACAGATAATCACCACATATTTGGAGGATAAGTTACAGATAATCACCACATATTTGGAGGATAAGTTACAGATAATCACCACATATTTGGAGGATAAGTTACAGATAATCACCACATATTTGGAGGATAAGTTACAGATAATCACCACATATTTGGAGGATAAGTTACAGATAATCACCACATATTTGGAGGATAAGTTACAGATAATCACCACATATTAGGAGAATAAGTTACAGATAATCACCACATATTTGGAGGATTAGTTACAGATAATCACCACATATTTGGAGGATAAGTTACAGATAATCACCACATATTTGGAGGATAAGTTACAGATAATCACCACATATTTGGAGGATAAGTTACAGATAATCACCACATATTTGGAGGATAAGTTACAGATAATCACCACATATTAAGTGGATAAGTTACAGATAATCACCACATATTTGGAGGATAAGTTACAGATAATCACCACATATTTGGAGGATAAGTTACAGATAATCACCACATATTTGGAGGATAAGTTACAGATAATCACCACATATTTGGAGGATAAGTTACAGATAATCACCACATATTAGGAGAATAAGTTACAGATAATCACCACATATTTGGAGGATTAGTTACAGATAATCACCACATATTTGGAGGATAAGTTACAGATAATCACCACATATTTGGAGGATAAGTTACAGATAATCACCACATATTTGGAGGATAAGTTACAGATAATCACCACATATTTGGAGGATAAGTTACAGATAATCACCACATATTAAGTGGATAAGTTACAGATAATCACCACATATTTGGAGGATAAGTTACAGATAATCACCACATATTTGGAGGATAAGTTACAGATAATCACCACATATTTGGAGGATAAGTTACAGATAATCACCACATATTTGGAGGATAAGTTACAGATAATCACCACATATTAGGAGAATAAGTTACAGATAATCACCACATATTTGGAGGATTAGTTACAGATAATCACCACATATTTGGAGGATAAGTTACAGATAATCACCACATATTTGGAGGATAAGTTACAGATAATCACCACATATTTGGAGGATAAGTTACAGATAATCACCACATATTTGGAGGATAAGTTACAGATAATCACCACATATTAAGTGGATAAGTTACAGATAATCACCACATATTTGGAGGATAAGTTACAGATAATCACCACATATTTGGAGGATAAGTTACAGATAATCACCACATATTTGGAGGATAAGTTACAGATAATCACCACATATTTGGAGGATAAGTTACAGATAATCACCACATATTTGGAGGATAAGTTACAGATAATCACCACATATTTGGAGGATGAAATACAGATAATCACCACATATTTGGAGGATGAAATACAGATAATCACCACATATTTGTAGGATTAGTTACAGATAATCACCACATATTTGGAGGATAAGTTACAGATAATCACCACATATTTGGAGGATTAGTTACAGATAATCACCACATATTTGGAGGATAAGTTACAGATAATCACCACATATTTGGAGGATAAGTTACAGATAATCACCACATATTAGGAGGATAAGTTACAGATAATCACCACATATTTGGAGGATAAGTTACAGATAATCACCACATATTAGGAGGATAAGTTACAGATAATCACCACATATTTGTAGGATTAGTTACAGATAATCACCACATATTTGGAGGATAAGTTACAGATAATCACCACATATTTGGAGGATAAGTTACAGATAATCACCACATATTTGGAGGATAAGTTACAGATAATCACCACATATTTGGAGGATAAGTTACAGATAATCACCACATATTTGGAGGATGAAATACAGATAATCACCACATATTTGTAGGATTAGTTACAGATAATCACCACATATTTGGAGGATAAGTTACAGATAATCACCACATATTTGTAGGATTAGTTACAGATAATCACCACATATTTGGAGGATAAGTTACAGATAATCACCACATATTTGGAGGATAAGTTACAGATAATCACCACATATTAGGAGGATAAGTTACAGATAATCACCACATATTTGGAGGATGAGTTACAGATAATCACCAAATAATTGAAACTACAATGAACCTATCACTTTACTATTTTCAATACTAGATTATCTGTCCAATAAATATTCATCCCCAGAATCTAGATCGAATGGTGGTTTTTAAAGTACTTAAAATAATAGGAAAGCACAGGGTAGAGTATAGGCCCCTGTGGGACCGCAGAGAAATTCTCTCTCCGTATAAAGCACATCAAACACTTTGTTTGTGAGCTATTTATGCTAATAGGGGCAGATAAATTAGGATGAACTAACTTGCTGAGCCTTGTTCTATTTGCTCAGTAAACCCAAACACTAAATTGGTGATGCTTCATCGTGTTGCTATAATCTCAGGGAGGTGCATTGAAATACATACAGGGGTGGGAGTGTTAGAAAAATAATGCACTGACCGTTTGGAATGGTGGAGGGAGATGTATCTGTGATACCGTGGGTATGGTAGAGTGTATCACAGATACCTCAAAGTAACTGATGGTAATGGTGGTAATGATGGTAATACTGGTAATGAATTTCAATACAGGATAACAAAACTAATATAGTTAAAGGTAAAGTATAGTGTTCTCTAAACAGAATTAATAGTACAAATTTTAAACCTATACATTTTTTTATAGAAGCTAAAACTATGAAACAGTATTTCAACAGTGGACCGAACTACCGATACATTTTTTAACGCTTATTGAATATAGGAAGAATGAAAATTTACTTTAAACAAAATTTAGTAATGCTGAGTACCTTGAAGAAATAATTAAATATATAAAGTTAACGATGTCAGAATTATTTCCATTCACATCTGTAAGATTATGTAACAAATGCATTGAATTTACTAACCAAATAGAATAATTGTAAAACTAAACAGATCCTCTCCTACATCAGATAACCCACCATAACTTTTCTCTATTGTTAAAAAGTTGCACAAAATCATGCTTCCCTGAGCTGAGTTTCTGCCCAGAAGATCACAAGGTTAGTAATACCAAAGTGGCAATCTGAACACCTCTACGTCACCCCATCCATCTGCTGTTCCTAACTGCCGTGAAATCATTAATTACTTCAAACCAACAAAAAGCTCTCAGGGCCCGCACTCTCAATGAGCAAATTCCCTTTCCCATTTCTAGAAAAAGTGTTAATAATACAGAGGGCTCGTAAATAACTTGGTTGAAAAGGAAAATAATAAATAGTGTGCCAGGCAGTCAGCCAAACGGATAAAAGCAGAGTTTTACCGCCACCGGATTTACCGACTCTGACGTCAACATTTGCACGACATCATCGTCTCGAAGTAATAAATTATTTATAATTTGTATTTACTGTATAGGGAATATTGATATATTACCATTTCGATAGAATTATAATTTAGGGTTTACATTTTTTCGAGGTTTGCTGGTATTTTATCTCTCCTATTAATTACAGATTGGAAATTTTCACAGTTTGCTTCAATGATTAATTTTGTAAAGCTCAAAAAACATTCGGAAATATTTTGATGAGTTTCTAACATTGTCAACTAAGCATATCAGATTTCATCCACGTACGAGTATCTAGAAAATATATTAGATTGATATATGTCAGCTGGTTCTACAAAGATGTAACTATCATGATTGCTCAGGAGAAATCAAATCTAAGAAGGACATCACAACATTTAAAGCCGTGCATTTGACTAAAGAGTGAGAAAATGAATTATTCCTACACGCGTGTTTGTTTTACTTTATTATAAAAAGCTTTATATATAGTTAATCGTTTTTTCAGTGAAGAATTGGTATTCAATACAATATTTTACATTCAATTTTCGCAATATTCGCTACCAGTGTAATTTAGAACCAAATATCATTCGTAAAGCACTAGACTACTATTTTTACTAACAAATACTGAATACTAGGAATCTATCCAAGGATTTTGATCCAATTTTCATTAGTGTTTGGAATTCACCCCGAGATGAAATAAATGGATTGCATTTTCAGGTCACTTGAACACTAAACCTTAGACGGACTCGTGCCTTTTACAAGCTTCTTAGAGCGAAAATGACCGAGAGGACACTGAAGAATAAAAGGTCACCTCCTTACTATTATATTTATACTCCACTTTTTTTTTTTAATGGTTTATATCATTTTAAAATATTTTGTTTATTAAAGCAAAAATTTATATGGAAAAATCATAGTTGGAGTTAAATGCGTATATAATTTAGGTAAAATCCAAAGGAGGTTTGACGTCAGTTTCAAATTCAAATGATTTACAGCTGATGTCAAAAGGGAATAAGTCATAATTACCACAATATCTTACAAAAAAAAAGATTAACAAATTCTAATTATTTCACCACCAAGTGCATTAACGCTAAACCAATGCAGTTGTGCATAATAACGATCTCCCCTGCAGTCTCTGAGAGAGTTTTATCGTCACACGGTTACGTAATCCCCAGCTAAGTTATCAATAAAGTCGCTATCAGGAAGGAATAAAAGAACCATCGTAACGCTTCTTCTCAACTGGATAATATATTGAATTTGCAATCATTCAGAATGCGAATTGAGTCATGAAAGACTCTGCATTATGGAAAGGGGGGGGGGGAGGGGTTGATGCAAAGCCCTAACAAGTTGAAAACTGTCTGAAAAAAGGAACGCTTCTTGGTTTAGGGAGGAAATTTTGATATGGCATTTTACCAATAGTTTTATGACAAAATATCTTGCAAATGAACATATAATCTGATAATTTCGCAATGGATAATATTATCAAATATATATTGACTAAATAATAACGTGTACTTATGTAATATAGTATCACGTAACTCAATCTTTTGGTAAACATTGCACACGTTTCAACCTAAAACCGAAAGTTTTTCATGAGAAGATCTAGAGACACAGTATAGGTGGCACTGCTATTACCATACCATATTCCTCTACTTCAAACGATAAGAAAACAGGACGATTTAGGAGAAATATTCAAATGAAGTAATTCTCCCTCTGGTCGTTTCTCCCATGAAGCTTTTCAGGTGCCATTTATGCTAAGAAATCCAATTGGATGCTTTCACAGAATACGACCTTCAGAACGAGTGTTCATACACAGTGTCCTTTATTCATGCTGCATTTCTGGAATACTCAGAATATTGCTCTATTGAAAAGAAACAGCATTGTACCGTGGATACCATATAACCTTCTGTGAGTTAGAAGGTTGGTTTAGAATATTCATTCAGTACAGTCATCATAGTCTCATAGATACCATACTCGTCTGATAGTCGGAAACAGTTGCTCCAAAATCAAGTCAAATCTTAACGTTTCATCATCCGAAGTGATTGAATTCTACTGCCATTCGATATCTCGAAAGCTTTCCAAGTATTTCTTTTCCTCAGCATAATATACCCGATAGCATTCTTCCAGTCTCTAGATTCCGTCCGACCTAATATATTGAGGCGAATTTATACCCCCAGGCCATTCTCGAGAAAGAAGGTAAATTATCTGAATTGATGACAGTAAAGAACAGGCAGATTAATTCGATAAGTCGGTGATTTGTTCAAAAACGGAGAGAATTTGGCCGACGGAAGTTAGGACTTTTTGTTGACGATTGGGGGCATAATTCACGGGCATCTTATTTTGTGATTAGAACCTCATTAGCAAAGTTAGGTGGAGGAAATAAAAGGGAAGCCACTTAGACGAGAGTTTTGAATCCCAAACTTTGGAATGGCGAAGCACAACAAATGAATTACGGGGGACTTCTTTCGGATGATCTTTGTGGTAAGTTTCAAACTGTCTATTAGTGAATTTTACGCAATCTCACGGTAGACTCAAGGACGATAACTTGATGCTTCCAAATCGATAGAGGTAGCGAACTCTTGATCGTAAAATAGAAAATGGGGCTACTGCTTTATGAGAGCCTTATAATATCTCTTGAGTGAGGTAGAATTCAAATTATCTCCAAGTAAGAAAAGAAATTGTGCCCAGTACTCTATCATCCGATTATTTTATTTCAATGAAGAAGAAAACTAATTTTTTTAAATGAATTCTGTTACAGTTTTGAAAAAAGTAAATCGTTGGTAAATTTTCTGCTAACATACCACTGAAGTATATAAATCCAGATGTTGCTGTGATATTGTTAGTTAGCAAACAAGAAGGCTTATAAATGACATGGAGTTGGAAAATACATATTGCTGACTGCAGGAAAAATTTATTTCCCATTTGCGGATGGATTTTTTTTATTTTGGAGGAGAAAATTTCTCTTCAGTGTTGGTAAAAGATAAATTGAATGTTCTGGATTGCTCAGATTACACAGAAAGTTATATACGATGAGGTTATAGATGATTAATGATTAAGAAGTGACACCGCTTCATCTTCCATGGCCACACCATTTAATTTTCTCTCCTAATAAAAGTGAAGCTCTTTAGTATTTTAAGAGCTAATTGTTCATTGATTTGTGAGACTAAATTCAATTACCACACACTGCAGGCGATCACAGTCGTTACACGTGACTCTTGGCTTTCTGTTTGTTTACTATTAACAGTTGTAATAGTTTGGGTCACTTATTTGCATATTGGTACATTTTTCCACAGAATGTCGATACCGAGTTTGAAAATATATTATCTGGAGATAGCCTATTATAACAGATTAGGATAAATATTAATAGCATTTCATCGCAAAATATCCCTACTTGGATATTATATGGTCGGGATTTTTATCGAAAATGTACGACAAATAAAATTTATAATAAATTACGATTGGGATATTCGTCGAAATATTTATCGCCAAAGAAAAAGGATCCTTTTATTTCAAATTAAAATCGCCGATCAATCGAAAGCTGAACATGAACAATTAATTATTTTACAAAAACGTATAGAAATCGAGTTACTTGAATGAATGAAATTTTTTGTTACGCGAATGGATCTCACATATAAGGTTAAAAACAAGGTATATTTTCCCCACAATAGACCACAGTTTAGTGTTTCATGTCTTTTAATTATGAGAATGTAGGCCACAAATAGAGAGACATTTTTGAGAGGAATATTCTACAAGTCACATTTCTACTCTCAGGATATTCACGCTACGTTACAGATGGGCCAATACATTTCCCAGGCCTGTCTCTTTCCATCGTGATAATTCATGTTTATTATTATTGTTCAATGGTGTGGAAGAAGTATTATATGCCCATAATTTGCAATAGTACTATGGTAGGCATTCATGCATTTCATATGATGTACTGTGATGCATGCTACATATGGAGCCTTTAGTGGTATACATATATATATATATATTTACATATGTTGTCCAGTGTCCTTTGGTTCTCTAAGACGTACAAACCAGAGAGGAAATTAGGGTGGGGTCATCGGAGATAAATTCGGGTACTCTCTTAATTAATCTTCGATATGGAGATTGAATATAGATTAATTTATATATAGGGTACATTTTAAAAGAGCAGCTATTTATTTTCTAGAACTATTAAAATCTGTGACGTTAAAATGAAGCTCGTACCTACCACTTGAAATTAATTGAGTATACGTGCCCTTTTTGAATTTTCATGTCCAAAACAATGACAAAATAATGGGTAAATTTGTTCCCAATATATATTTATATTATTTATTGCTGCAATCAAAACTCACCACCAATTTTTAGTGGTAAGGATTTTATTGCATTTAGATTTATAGTTAACTTTTTCCCATATTTTCCTCTAGGTCTTCATATCGTTATTCTCTAATTTCCTAATTCTCCTTATCCTTTCCATTATCCTTTTAGCCGACAGGTGATTCAGTGTGGTGGTCAGAGTAGCATGATAGCATTTAACTTGTTCCTGGAAGCATGTAAACAAGGAATAAATTAGCTCGCATATAGAAAAAACTATAATATATGACAGCAACTTATTTAAATTATTTATGCAGTTTGTATATTATTTATCAAGTTTATGAGCAAGAGATACGATCTGCAACTCATTTCGAAGTTTTATATGAATATTTAGATGGCCATTAACATGCAGCATGTAAAGTTGTGTACTTAAGAAGATTATATAAGATTATACATACTAGGTAGCATGTAACAAATGGAAAACTTTATTGAAATAAAAAAAATTATTATAGATAATGCTTCATAGATTCAACAACGCATCCATTTTCTAATCAATTTCAGAACATATTATATTATACAGGGTGGGGCGTAAGTTTGGAAGCAAGTTTTCAAACATTAATATAATTCTTAAAAATAAGTTGCTAAGTAGGTGATAGGGTTTGAACTATAGTAGAGACACTACATTATGACGTGGCAATGTTATTTTTTAGTCAATTCAAAAATGTCAGACAAAAGATAAGCCATTATTGCTCTACACCGTGCCGGGAAGTCAGATTCCGTCATTTCAAAGACTCTCTCAATAGCGAGATCGACTGTTTGGAAGTGTGTGAAGCGTTTTAATGAGAGAGGAGACTTGACTGATCGTCAAAGAAGTGGTAGACCACGCTCACAACGCACCAAACAACTGATAAAATGTGCCCGAGAGAAGATCAGGAGGAACCCGAAAAGGTCAATACGATTATTAGCCAAAACAGCTTATGTGAGTCCCAGAACAATGAGAAAAGTTGTCAAAGAAAACCTAAAGATGTCCTCTTTCACCCTCCAAAAGAGACAGACTCTGTCAGAATCTGTAAAGAAAAAGAGATTGGAGAGAAGCAAAGCACTTCTGAGAGAATTGAAGTCTGGCACGGCTGGTGAAATTGTTTGGTCTGACGAAAAAATTTTCACAGTGGAAATGGCTCACAACCGGAGGAATGACAGAATAATTGGTAAAAGTGCAAAAGACATCCCATACAACCAAAAAACTGTCCACAGAACCATGAAACCTGCTTCAGTAATGGTCTGGGCCGTCGTTTCAGAAACTTGGAGATCTCCTTTAATTTTTGTGGAACAAGGAGCCAAAATCAATGCTAAATGTTATATTGATAATATTTTGACGCCAATGTTGGAGTCGGCTAAGGATCACTTCGGTAATGACACTCTATGGACATTTCAGCAAGACGGCGCGACTTCACATACTGCAAATGTCACTCAAAACTGGTGCCATGACCATCTTCCACGGTTTTGGTCCAAAGAAATGTGGCCTCCCTGCTCCCCAGATGTTAATCCTATGGACTTTTCGGTATGGTCCATTCTTGAATCAAAGGCCTGTGGTAAATTCCATCGCAGTGTGGATGATTTAAAGCGTTCGCTCCAGAGATCTTGGAAGGAAATTTCACAAGAACAGTTGCGTGCTGCAGTAGGAGGAGTTCGGAGGAGATTTGAGGTTGTTATTAAAAACAAGGGGGGGGGGCATTTTGAATAAATTTATGATTTTTGAATTCTTAAAACCCTTATGTAATAATACATAACTGTAAATTATTAAATATATTTTTCGTTGGATTATAATATGCACTTTCATTTGCTTCCAAACTTTCGCCCCACCCTGTACGTCATAATAATAATAGTTACCTCAATTATAATATTTCGATATCATTGTATAATTTTTAAAAATTCAATTGAATATTTTAACAGAGATATAAAAAAAGTCTATCTCAGAAAGACAGTTTCTTTATTTGATGGACAATGTTCCAATACGAATGAATTAATTCATTAAAATATTTAATTTATTGTGAACACTGAGAATTATAGAAATTAAAAAGTAGTACCGATACATTTTTCCTTTTGTTCACTATAGTTTTTCTAAGCTTTCAAAGATTAAACATGCGTCCGTTAATCTTCCATTTCCGCACCATTATTCTCTCCTTTAACTAATCCAATAACTAATATCATAGCAGAAGGCGTATCAATGTCAATTAGTTCTAAGGCACAAGGAACCAATGTTGCTGAGAGGAGCCTGTGCCATGTCAGGTATCACCGTAACGGAGCCAGCCAACTTCAGTTCGAGACTCAGATTCCTATTGTAGTGCCATAAGTTAGAAGTAGTACAATGTGAATGCCTATCATTAAATCAATTAAAAGTTCAACAATATGAGTTGCTGGAGGTTTGGTGTATATGCACAGTCTGTAATCAATGTCTATAGTTAGAACAATAGGGTGTTCCTATTGAGGGAAATGAAGAGCTGTGCAGTACAGAACATTTGCTGCCGATAGAATCTGACAGAAAGGGGAAAATAAATGATTTCAATCATACAATATTATGTTCATTATACATGCATTTGGGTACAATATTTCCACAAACTACTTTTGTCCGAGTGTTCCCAGACAAAAGTTATGGTGAGGCCATAGAAGATAGAGTATTAATCCTCTATGGCCCCACTCTATTTTCTGTCTGGGTATCGTCTAAATGTCCCTCCAGACTTGGTTGCATCGAATTTAATTTCGCAGCTCCCAGCCTCAGTTAGTTATCAATTTATTGCAGCATCAAAGAATATTATTCCAACTGTGTATGCAGGAATGCATTCCAGGTAATAATGAAATTCCGGTCATTCCCACTGCGTTTACAGCTAGACTGACTCAGTAAAGATATTGTTATGTTTAAGGTACCGCATGGATAAGAATAAATAGAATTGAAATAGATGAAATATAATGTAGAAGTGATTGACATCTTTAATTGAAGATTCCTATTAGATTTATAGTGATTTCCAAATTTTAATCTAAAATCGTCCATCAACTAAATGGAGAATCACAATATTCACATTCCACCAAACTGTGTAAATATATAATAATAATATACCTTTGGAGATCCTATGTTTAATTTTGCAATGTCTTAACTTTCCCTGTCAAACACAGCTGGCATAAGAAGGAGAAACATTCAACAAATAGTAACCACTCTTGACTGATGCGTGACAGAGGTAGAAACATCAGCAACCTAGTTAGCTACAACATCAGCAACCTAGTGAACTACAACATCTCAACCCAGTGAGCTACAACATCTCAACCCAGTGAGCTACAACATCTCAACCCAGTGAGTTACAACAACTCAACCCAGTGAGCTACAACATCTCAACCCAGTGAGCTACAACATCTCAACCCAGTGAGTTACAACATCTCAACCCAGTGAGTTACAACATCTCAACCCAGTGAGCTACAACATCACAACCCAGTGAGCTACAACATCTCAACCCAGTGAGCTACAACATCTCAACCCAGTGAGCTACAACATCTCAACCCAGTGAGCTACAACATCTGAACCCAGTGAGCTACAACATCTCAACCCAGTGAGCTGCTCCTGACAGACACATCTCTGTGGTAGAAATTAGGAGAGTGATTCTAAGGTCGTAAGGTTTAGAAGACTTGAGATTGAAAGGAGTAGTGTACAGACAATTGATCCCGGTGAAAATTGGACCAAAAAAATTGGGCTCTAAAGCAGTGTTTACATTGTCAGTCACAACCTAGAGAATACGCGTGATGATCACTGAGCATTCGACACTGTCACCACGAAAGTGTTCACACTGTAATGTAGCATAGTAAACAGAATAGTATAGTACCCCAGTTACATGTATTATTCAAATTTATTCTGGGTAGGCTGTGACGTCATGTATGTAAACAAGAGGTCACGTCATAGTAAACAGAATTGCTGTGGGTCACGTGGAATAGAGAATTAAGATGGCGGCAAACGCGACCGATCTGACAATGATCTAATTATCTTGAATAAATCGTCTTCTTCAAGACTAAAAATTTGTTACTATTTTGGGTGTAAAAAGACCAGTAGCAATTTCATCAACAGTTATTTTTTAATTTTCGTCCGTATGACTATAAAGATTGGATAATAGCATGCGGTAATGTGGAATTAAAAAAAATATCACCGAAAGCGTTATTTAACAAAAGTTGGGTGTGTTGCAGCCATCTTTTGTGTTTGTACTGTACGTACAAACGTACGCACCATTGTTGACATGTGACATCACAGCCTACCGGGACACGCGTAATATCCCCCCTATAGCTCTGGGATACTATATATTCACTGTACTGTGACTGTAGTACGTCAGTGTGGTTAATAGTGGCTGTGCTCTCAGTCTATGTTTAGCTGTGAGAAAGTCTATGGCAAATGACTTGATATAGAAAAAAAGAGAAGGTTGCTGCGGAGCCTCGCTTACCCTCCTCTCCATATTGGTAACAGCGAACTGATGATGAGTGAAAACAGAAAAAGTGCCACTCACCGAAAGTGTGGTGATTCGAACGAACACTGTCCGATTTTTAATTTCAGTGCGAAAACAGCGTTTCATGGTGATATCTGACACTTTGTAGTGAATCCCTAGGGAAATATCTAGGTGCCGACTGACAATGTAAACACGGTTTAAGACAATTGGTCCCCAGAACAATTGACTCAAGGAAAATTGGGTCAAAAGTCAATTGGATCAAGGACAGTTGGGCCCTAATAAAAAAATTTTGGCAAATTTCTTACCCTTTGTCTCTGCAAACATGAAAACAGATTTGAATTTGACGAAAAATTTGGCGATCATAAACATTGTTAATGTTTCTTTAGTTGTGATATATTTGTTTCAAATTTTCTTTTTTCTATTGTGTATTCCTTCTGAAGCTGTCTGTGCCCTTTGGCCCCGAGCTGTTGTACTTTGGATTCTGTATTGTCTAATTTTTTCCCACCATGTTTATTATTTATTTAACACTACTTGCAGTTTTAGAGGATAATGCTTGTGTCATGATCTTGACCTACGAGTTCTTACATTCTTGTGTTATAGGTAGGCTCGTAGGTTTCATTTTCCTCTTCCATCCGTGAATTCAGCCACCGGTGCTTGTTTCCATTTTCATCACATTCTGGTAAGTGACTGTATTCAGGGTGTAGCTTTACTGCATCCATGAGCTTGTCACCAACTGTTGGTAGGACACTTTGTTTGGGAAGCCACTTTCTTTCAGCTTCTTCCAGTCCCTTGTATTTTATTTAGTTTTGGCGCTGACGATATGGTCTTAACTTGATTCCAAAACTGTTGTTAAACCCTACCAACTTAATTATTATCTATTCTATTATATAGAAGACAGGTAACAAATAAATAAGCCTTAATAAAGCATTTAGCAAAAGTTAAATATTATGTACTCAATTTCTTTCATACAAGAGTAAATCTAGAAAAACGCATTTATTAAAAGTTAAATATTATTTACGCATTTTTATCAGAATCTACTGTATTCACTTAATGGAAGACCATTGCTACTGCAATAACAAAGTAACGCTTCTTCATTGTGTCTTTTATCACAGTTTTTTCTGCGTTCAATTGTCTTAGAACCTAATCGTCTTGGGCCCAATTATTGTCTTGTGGCCCATATGTCCTGGGCCCAATTGATGGTGCACAGTTAGTCCTGAAAAAGAAGTAGAATGTAGGTTATGAGGATTGTGGACTATGTAGATGATGAGGCCTGTAGACTCTGTAGATGATGAGGCCTGTAGACTCTGTAGATGATGAGGCCTGTAGACTCTGTAGATGATGAGGCCGGTAGACTCTGTAGATGATGAGTCCTGTAGACTCTGTAGATGATGAGGCCTGTAGACACCGTAGAATGTAGATTATGAGGTCCGTAGATTCTGTAAATGATGATGAAGACTGTAGACACTGTAGATGATGGCTTCTGTGCATTCACTGTCCACATTCAGACCCATACAGGATCTCTTCTTGTTTCTATTCGGTTCTGTGGCTTCCTTACACTTACATACATAATGAAATCATTCCTATTGAAAGAGGAGATATTTATGAGCATGATTTGGCGATATTGTGTCACACTTCGCGACAGCTTTATGGCAACACTCCAGTACTTGACAGCTTTATGGCAACACTGTAGTGCGACCTATCGTTCTCTATACTATTTCTTTTGGGGATGAGATCATAAATTTGAATTAGTAATGAATGCCTTCTGTGGTTGTAGATCTTATGTATCTCTTATTCATATCATCGAACAATGTGCATAATGAATAGACTCAATTATTGTAATTAAATAAAGCTTGAGTCGATAGATTTCAAGTCAAACTTTTCTCAGAGCATAATAATTATTATAGTGTTGCAATAGTATTCTTGACAAGGATATGTTTCACGGTTGTGAACTGAAAATGGATTGATATAAATATTGGAAACCTTTTAGGCCGATCCGATGAAATTATGTTGTCTGTGTTTAATATGTATTTATTTGACAACTATGATACAGTGTTAATACCCAAAACTAACCTCCCTCACTCACAAAAGAGAATAGGTATCTATGATACAGTGGCAATTGTAAATAATGAATATCCAAAACTTACCGCTCTGATTCACAGAAGGGTACGGTATCTATGATACAGTTTTATCTTCAAAGAATTAATATCCAAAACTTAACGCTCTGATTCACAGAAGGGTACAGTATCTATGATACAGTTTTATCTTCAAAGAATTAATATCCAAAACTTAACGCTCTGATTCACAGAAGGGTACAGTATCTATGATACAGTTTTATCTTCAAAGTATTAATATCCAAAACCTTACCGCTCTGATTCACAGAGAGGTATATCTGGAACAGTTTCATTCCTGCACTATGCCTCTTTGACTCCAGAAAGGTTTCGGAGTACAGTTGCAAAATGAAATCTATCTAAATGTTAAGCTGTTTTCACAAGGTTGGAATAAAGGATTCCCTTGACAGTTATATCCGAGGCTAGTCTCCGGCTAACTTAGTTAGAATGTCAAATTCTTTTCGAAGAGACTCGTCCCTTAGGTTAATTCGATAAAACTCGTCTGAAACCAAAGTGAATTAGTCAAAAGGATTTCGTCTGTTACCGAATATCAGAGGGGTACATGCTGAAGAATGGCATCTACCCGAGACACTAAATCTAAATTTAACGGCAATTCTCTCCAACAAAAGAAAGTAGAGAGGAAAAACTTGTGGGAGTGATAAACTGTTATTCATATAACCAATGTACGATCGTTATTATTGAGAATTATTCAATAAAATCATACTATTTATTTCTATATATTACAGAATTAGGTTAATTAAAAACAATTGTTCATAATTCTTTTAGTAAATTTAGTAATATCACTATATTTTGATTAATAAATAAGGATGTTTATTACCTGAAGAAATATGTAACTCATAAATATACCAAAAAACTTTGTTTTATATACATAATTCAGTTCAATTTGTTCCACATTTTCTATTTTACGAACCATGAACTCATTCAACAACATGTATAAATATAAATAGTAAATACATTATATAAATAACTACCCATTTGTCTAATACCAACTACATGTTGACGCAAATATCTTCTATACCAGCTTACCTCGAATTCTTTGGTGTATTACAAGGACTTCACAAATCAGAACTAAGTGGAGGGGGTTTCGCGCCACCCATTCTTCTGTGCCATTATGCAGGCACTATTTTCCATGACATTGTGCCAGACTCGCAGGGAGTTTTGTCGGCAATTTGCCAGCCCTGAAGATTTTGTCGGTGCCTTATACATGTCATCGATGTATTTTAAATCTTGCGCAGAATTCTTCATTGTATTCCTGAAATGAAATGTATGTTCTTGCCTTGATGAAATATGTCAAAAAGAGACAGCTTTAGGACGCGCCATGCTGAGTTATTACGAATTATCTAAACATTTTCACTTTGTATCGAATATAAAGTTAATGATATATATGTTATTAAATGGAAAACACTCTGTGGAAATAAAAAGCGAGGTTATATAGATTGAAACAGTCAATTGATTGAAATAGCTATCTAGTTCAGGGAAATGATATTAATATTGTTGTATTACATTCTGGAGTATTTAATGTGAAAAGTATTTATTATTTTTTTTAGTTATGTTCATTCTGTAAATTGCACTGGAAATCACCAATTAATTAATAAATTATTGGTGAAATATGATTATGAGAGATATAAGTAGGTGAAACTATGGAAGATTATCAGAGATCATAGTTGAGGTAATCATAGAAAATGATGAACAGCTTTCCGAGGTTAAAAATATATAACAATAATAAAATATGGTCCTAATATTTTTATTGCAGATATTATCTTGCAATATTATTCTAGTTAGAAATAATAATTCTCATAATAATTTGAAAATTCGATTTACCATAAATATATCACATGATAAATTTCTTTCATCTCAAGGGACTTCAGCGATGTTTCTATTATCTTTTTATCCAATAATGGCTTTACCGTGTTTTTCCCTACCGATTTACCTGCTATACTTCTAATGCACAAAACAAAGTCATGCTTTATATTATAAAGGAATTAGCTACTTTTAGAACTTCTATTTAGCAGATCTTTCTATGAAATATAATATAATAATAATATTTAGGAATAATAATTATAATATCTATTGAGTAAAAAAGTATACACAATATACCCAGAAGTCAAGCCAATATATATGTAAAAAATAATACTTTTGAAGTATTTAAATGAACAGGAATAATTCGATAAATACATCATAGAGCAAATTCTAATTAGCATGTTAAATGTAGATAGTTCTCACTTAAAAATGGTAAATTAACATGTTAAATATAGATAGTATGCTAAATAAAGATAGTTGAATATGCTGAATGCTGTTAAATTAACATGTTAAATATAGATAGTAAATTACGATAAATTAACATGTTAAATATAGGTAGTTCCCACTGAATGATGTTAAATTAACATGTTGAATATAGGTAGTTCCCACTAAATGATGTTAAATCAACATGTTGAATATAGGTAGTATAAATGCTGTTAAATTAATATGTTAAATATAGGTAGTATAAATGCTGTTAAATTAACATGTTGAATATAGGTAGATAAATGCTGCTAAATTAACATGTTGAATATAGGTAGTACAAATGCTGTTAAATTAACATGTTAAATATATAGGTAGAATAAATGCTGTTAAATTAACATGTTGAATATAGGTAGTTATTTTAATGCTGCTAAATTAACATGTTAAATATAGATAGTTCCTATACTAAATGATGTTAAATTAAAATGTTGAATATAGTTATTTCCCACTAAATGATGTTAAATTAAAATGTTAAATATAGGTATTTCCCACTAAATGATGTTAAATTAAAATGTTGAATATAGGTATTTCCCACTAAATGATGTTAAATTAAAATGTTAAATATAGGTATTTCCCACTAAATCAGCCCATTGATGGTAGGCTCATCACATTACCTGACTCATCACTTCCTAACCACCTCATCATTATCTACCGCTAGCTCTATTAATGTTATACACTCTTTCTATTAAAAGAAAAAAGAAAAAGAAATTAGCCTTGTGGATTAATTAGCATTATTTATGTCAATATTGTTACAACATTGTCAATATTGTTACAACATTGTCAATATTGTTACAACATTGTCAATATTGTTACAACATTGTCAATATTGTTACGACATTGTCAATATTGTTACAACATTGTCAATATTGTTACAACATTGTCAATATTGTTACAACATTGTCAATAGTGTTACAACATTGTCAATATTGTTACAACATTGTCAATACTGTTACAACATTGTCAATATTGTTACGACATTGTCAATATTGTTATGACATTGTCAATATTGTTACAACATTGTCAATATTGTTACGACATTGTCAATATTGTTACAACATTGTCAATATTGTTACAACATTGTCAATATTGTTACAACATTGTCAATATTGTTACGACATTGTCAATATTGTTACAACATTGTCAATATTGTTACAACATTGTCAATATTGTTACAACATTGTCAATAGTGTTACAACATTGTCAATATTGTTACAACATTGTCAATACTGTTACAACATTGTCAATATTGTTACGACATTGTCAATATTGTTACAACATTGTCAATATTGTTACAACATTGTCAATATTGTTACAACATTGTCAATATTGTTACGACATTGTCAATATTGTTACAACATTGTCAATATTGTTACAACATTGTCAATAGTGTTACAACATTGTCAATATTGTTACAACATTGTCAATATTGTTACAACATTGTCAATATTGTTACAACATTGTCAATATTGTGACAACATTGTCAATATTGTTACAACATTATCAGTATTGTTACAACATTGTCAATATTGTTACAACATTGTCAATACTGTTACAACATTGTCAATATTGTTACGACATTGTCAATATTGTTATGACATTGTAAATATTGTTACAACATTGTCAATATTGTTACAACATTGTCAATATTGTTACAACATTGTCAATATTGTTACAACATTGTCAATATTGTTACGACATTGTCAATATTGTTACAACATTGTCAATATTGTTACAACATTGTCAATATTGTTACAACATTGTTACAACATTGTCAATACTGTTACAACATTGTCAATATTGTTACGACATTGTCAATATTGTTATGACATTGTAAATATTGTTACAACATTGTCAATATTGTTACAACATTGTCAATATTGTTACAACATTGTCAATATTGTTACAACATTGTCAATATTGTTACAACATTGTCAATATTGTTACAACATTGTCAATATTGTTACAACATTGTCAATATTGTTACAACATTGTCAATATTGTTACAACATTGTCAATATTGTTACAACATTGTCAATATTGTTACAACATTGTCAATATTGTTACAACATTGTCAATATTGTTACAACATTGTCAATATTGTTACAACATTGTCAATATTGTTACAACATTGTCAATATTGTTACAACATTGTCAATATTGTTACGACATTGTCAATATTGTTACGACATTATCAATATTGTTATGACATTGTAAATATTGTTACAACATTGTCAATATTGTTACTACATTGTCAATATTGTTACGACATTGTCAATATTGTTACGACATTGTCAATATTGTTACGACATTGTAAATATTTTTACAACATTATCAATATTGTTACTACATTGTCCATATTGTTACTACATTGCATATGTTGTTACAACATTGTCAATATTGTTACAACATTGTCAATATTGTTACAACATTGTCAATATTGTTACAACATTGTCAATATTGTTACAACATTGTCAATATTGTTACAACATTGTCAATATTGTTACAACATTGTCAATATTGCTACAACATTATCAGTATTGTGACAACATTGTCAATATTGTGACAACATTGTCAATATTGTTACAACATTGTCAATATTGTTACAACATTGTCAATATTGTTACAACATTATCAGTATTGTTACAACATTGTCAATATTGTTACAGCATTGTCAATATTGTTACAACATTGTCAATATTGTTACGACATTGTCAATATTGTTACAACATTGTCAATATTGTTACAACATTGTCAATATTGTTACAACATTGTCAATATTGTTACAACATTGTCAATATTGTTACAACATTGTCAATATTGTTACGACATTGTCAATATTGTTACGACATTATCAATATTGTTATGACATTGTAAATATTGTTACAACATTGTCAATATTGTTACTACATTGTCAATATTGTTACGACATTGTCAATATTGTTACGACATTGTCAATATTGTTACGACATTGTAAATATTTTTACAACATTATCAATATTGTTACTACATTGTCCATATTGTTACTACATTGCATATGTTGTTACAACATTGTCAATATTGTTACAACATTGTCAATATTGTTACTACATTGCATATGTTGTTACAACATTGTCAATATTGTTACAACATTGTCAATATTGTTACAACATTGTCAATATTGTTACAACATTGTCAATATTGTTACAACATTGTCAATATTGTTACAACATTGTCAATATTGTTACAACATTGTCAATATTGCTACAACATTATCAGTATTGTGACAACATTATCAATATTGTTACAACATTGTCAATATTGTTACAACATTGTCAATATTGTTACAACATTATCAGTATTGTTACAACATTGTCAATATTGTTACAGCATTGTCAATATTGTTACAACATTGTCAATATTGTTACTACATTGTCAATATTGTTACTACATTGTCAATATTGTTACAACATTGTCAATATTGTTACTACATTGTCAATATTGTTACTACATTGTCAATATTGTTACTACATTGCATATGTTGTTACAACATTGTCAATATTGTTACAACATTGTCAATATTGTTACAACATTGTCAATATTGTTACTACATTGTCAATATTGTTACAACATTGTCAATATTGTTACTACATTGTCAATATTGTTACTACATTGTCAATATTGTTACTACATTGCATATGTTGTTACAACATTGTCAATATTGTTACAACATTGTCAATATTGTTACTACATTGCATATGTTGTTACAACATTGTCAATATTGTTACAACATTATCAATATTGTTACAACATTGTCAATATTGTTACAACATTATCAGTATTGTTACAACATTGTCAATATTGTTACAACATTGTCAATATTGTTACAACATTGTCAATATTGTTACAACATTGTCAATATTGTTACAACATTGTCAATATTGTTACAACATTGTCAATATTGTTACAACATTGTCAATATTGTTACAACATTGTCAATATTGTTACATCATTGTCAATATTGTTACAACATTGTCAATATTGTTACAACATTGTCAATATTGTTACTACATAGAAGCTATGTCATACCAATACTGGTATAACATGGGAAAAATGTTTCCCGAGATCGTATAGCAGTGCTGCCTATGTTTAATTTATCTCTATTATACTTTATTCCTATTAAATAGTAAATCTGAAATAAATCTCTACATATAATGTATCTTTATCCAATATTTAATCCTTTTTTATTATTTATTTCATAAATGTTTTATATATTTTTAGATGAGGTAGTTACCACATTTAGTTTAAACTGTTAAATTGCTTTGAATAATGTTATTGAAAATAGAATTATATTTGTAATTCATTCTAAAAACTACAGAATTCATTTAATATTTGTATTCAACTTTTGCAATTTGCCGTTATTAAATTCAGTAGAAAATGTATTATTTTAAATTTTAATTGAATTAATGCAACGTGCAACGATTTGGAATATAGTCAGAATGACCTGTAATAATTTTTAACTATATACCCGTAAATCCAAAAATATAAATACCGAGATCGAAATTGTCTGCAATTATAAATCAAAATCTAGAAAAGAGTCAAAATTTAATATTATTATTATTTCAAGATGGATGATTTTATTCATGAGGAAACTATTGAAGCAATTATCCCTCTACATTAATATTCCTTTGTTTAATTCACTCAAGTAAATTGTTTCTTTATAATGAGTTGTTATTTCGTGTAATTACATCAAATAGTTATTATATATTTAACTTTTCTCCACGGATCAATTACGCCTTTAATCGCTTATTAGGTTTTAGATTGAAAATCAACGTCAGTTGTCACCTAAAACTGAATACCAGATAAGAAAATTATGGTGGGTAATATAGCAGATTAAGGGGGATATTTCTAGAATTCTTAGTTTAAATTAATTATTCTATCTATATTGTAAATCATGTTTAATTTCATGATAAACTATCTATTCATATTGATGCCAGTCTCT
>CANNZV010001012.1:21730-179685 GCA_947561585.1 Caprella mutica
CTTTTTACTAGGTAAGATTAACAAGTAATTCCTTCTCAATCCCTAGTTCAGGTAGGAATAACATATAATTCCCCCCCCCCCCAGGTAAGTTTAACATATAATTTCCCTATAGGTAGGAATAACACAGTTGTTATAGTATCAACAGGGGCCTAAATTAGCGTTTAAGTAGCAGCGTAATTTGGGCCAATCATTGCCCTGGTTATCATTTTTTGGCAGTGGCAATGATTGCGTCACGGTATGAGGTCTCATGTCTCTATTTGATAGGGGAAGTGAAGTGTCTGATGGTGAAGAGTTTATCCTTTTTTTGTGATGTAATTAACATTAATTGAGTATTGTTTTGGATAGAAAGGAATACAGTATACGATCTACAGTGTACAGTACATGATACACACTATATAGTGTATGATCTACTATGTACAGTATATGATCTACACTGTACAGTGTACAGTATATGATCTTTACAGTACAGGATGGCGCAAAAAAAGAGAACCCATTTTCAAATTAGTTTATTTTACAAACTATCAAAGCTAAAAAAAATCTAAAAACAAATTTATATTTCTATAGTTTTTCTGCATCGTTCATAAAAATCTGTTAAACTTACGACTGAAATTAAACATCCTGTAACGAATTGAAAAAATATAAATAAAAAGGGCTTGCGCGAGGATGAAAAACACAAAAAGACTTCAGAATAGGTATAATTTATTTCCATATGGTAAAAGTAAAAATTAAAAAAAAATGCTATTTTTCATTCAATTAAAGTTTTGTTTATTGACTGTTACACTCATGGAAATACATCTTCATCACCAATCACGATGTCTTCTCCATAACGAGCATTTCTTTGCAGAAACCATCTTGAAAAATTTAGACAGTGTGGTAAATCAGTTCTAAGAGTTCGAGCCTTGCATGTTTTTGAAAGGATGATACTTCACATCGTGTTTACCAATTCGGTGAAATGTGTCTTAAATGATGTCTAATTCATTCCTGCTGATTGATATGTTTGAATTCTCAATAAATTGTTCATGAATAAGATTGATGTTTTCATGTGTTCGTTCTGTTCTCTTGTGACCTAATCGCTTTTTGTTCAAAATGAATTGGTTCTTTAGTTTTGAACTTATTAATATAAGTCAATATGGTTTTATAATTGGTAAAAATCTTTCCTGAAAGCTATGTTCAAAATGAGGTTGAATCTGTTTAAATCTTTCAGTGTTTAAATAACTTGTCACAACAAAAACTCTGTTCTTTTGAAAGCTGCATTTTGAGTGTTTCGAATAGGAGATACAAATTAACGGCGAACTGATTTTATTAAAGACATCAATTTTATATCAAACATTAATTCTCAAATGATAATTAAGGTTTAAATTGTCTTCTATTTGTTATAGAAAATAATATAATTTAATGTTTTTACATCCATATGAAATGAATTAAACCTATTGCGATATTTTTGTTATATTTCGTACTCGCGCGCGCAAGTCCTTTTTAATTATCTTTTTTTAATTTGTTGCATGATGTTTTATTTTTGTCTTAACTTTAACAGATTTTCATGATATATGCAAAAAAAGTAAAGGAATAAAATAGTGTTTTTAGAAATGTTATAGCTATAGAAGTTTCTAAAATAAACTAATTTGAAAATGGGGTTCCTTTTTTTTGCGCCACCCTGTATAGTGTATGATCTACACTGTGCAGTATATACCATACACTGTACAGTGTATTACAGTACAATTTGATAATATTCTAAATCGCCGCATGGTGCAATAATTCAAAAAACATCTTATTATAATTCTGCTTGTTCCTTCCTTAGTGAGTGAGTCGTCGTCCGTTACGCTTTCATTAATTAGATATAAAAAAATTCGGAATGCATGACACCACAAACTAAACATCTTATTGTCTTTTATATTTTGTTACCATTATTTTACTATAGTAGATTCACAACTCTAATCACATCAACATCACCTAACACATCTAACATCAACCATCACATCAACACTCAACACATCAACATCTACTCACATTCCAACATCAAACTCTAATCACATCCACACATCAACACAACTCTAATCACATTCTCACATCAAACTCTAATCACATTCCAACATCAAACTCTAATCACATTCCAACATCAAACTCTAATCACATCATCAACATCTAATCACATCTCACATCACATCAAACTCTAATCACATCTCACATCAAACTCTACACATTCCACATCAAACTCAATCACATTCAACATCAAACTCTAATCACATTCTCACATCAAACTCTAATCACATTCTCACATCAAACTCTACTCACATTCTAACATCAAACTCTAATCACATTCCAACATCAAACTCTAATCACATTCTCACATCAAATTCTACTCACATTCCAACATCAAACTCTAATCACATTCCAACATCAAACTCTAATCACATTCTCACATCAAACTCTAATCACATTCTCACATCAAACTCTAATCACATTCTCACATCAAACTCTAATCACATTCTCACATCAAACTCTAATCACATTCTCACATCAAACTCTAATCACATTCTAACATCAAACTCTAATCACATTCTCACATCACACTCTAATCACATTCTCACATCAAACTCTACTCACATTCTAACATCAAACTCTAATCACATTCCAACATCACACTCTAATCACATTCTAACATCAAACTCTAATCACATTCCAACATCACACTCTAATCACATTCTCACATCAAACTCTAATCACATTCTCACATCAAACTCTAATCACATTCTCACATCAAACTCTAATCACATTCTCTCATCAAACTCTAATCACATTCTCACATCAAACTCTAATCACATTCTAACATCAAACTCTAATCACATTCTCACATCACACTCTAATCACATTCTCACATCAAACTCTAATCACATTCTCACATCAAACTCTACTCACATTCTAACATCAAACTCTAATCACATTCTCACATCACACTCTAATCACATTCTCACATCAAACTCTAATCACATTCTCACATCAAACTCTAATCACATTCCAACATCACACTCTAATCACATTCTCACATCAAAATGTACTCACATCAATAACGCACCCATTAGAAAGTGACAATAGGTTTTGGAGGCTAAATTCTCGGCAGGCAAATAAATCTGTTTTTTGTCAGTTGATTATTTGTTGCAATCGATTTATCAGCGCCAGTTATGGTTTATAATTAAAACAAGGCGCTTATTGACGAAGATAAATGCCATGACGACCAGCAACTTGTTTGGCTTGCCGTGGTACAGAACCATCTTCAACAGAACAGTGTGAATGGGGGGGGGGGGGGGGGAGGGGTAGAGGGATTAAAAGTTGTGCAGTGATTAAAAGGAAACAAAGCGATTAAAACAAAACAGAGTGATTAAAACAAGACAGGGCGATTAAAAGAAGACAGAGCGATTAAAAGAAAACAGAGTGATTAAAACAAAACAGAGCGATGAAAAGAAGACAGAGCGATTAAAACAAAACAGAGTGATTAAAAGATGTGCAGTGATTGAAAGGAAACATAGTGATTAAAAGGTGCTCAGTGAATAAAAGAGAAATAAAGTGATTAAAAGGTGCACAGCAATTAAACTGCAACATATTTATTAAGACGTTTATGGTGATTAAAAATCATAGGACATTATTTAATCAGAAAGGGATTAAATAAGCAGGTAAGGTTCTTTAATCCTATTCTGCCTAATTAAGCTTACAGTACCTTTTTAATTAGTAAAAAATATTCTGATTTTTAAAAGTCTTCTTTAAATAAAAAGAAAGAAAGAACTAATTAAAAACATAAAATGACTGACATACATATCGTAAATGACTACCCACACCGTTACCTGAATACTATTACCCATTAAACAACATTAGGTACCTGAATTAGTACCTAAACACCTAATTACCATTAAATTTACGATAACACGATCCCTTGTTCTTCTATTGAATCTAATAGAAATGGCGGATAGTGACGGTTGAGTGGGAATATTTCTTATATAATTAATTAACGGCCAAATACTTGATCATTTTCTTTTCCGTTAACTGTTCTATTTTATTTTATACAACCTTAGTTCTGTAATACGTTATGTAACCTTAATTCTATTTCTTAAATAACTAATTTCTTTTCTGGTAACTGATTCGTTATATAACCTCTTAAATAGTTCTACAAATTTAAAGCATTTCCAGAGGATTTTTAAATTCAGAGTAGAGGGAACCTTCAACAAAACAGAATGTACTGGGCTTAAATTGATCAGATTATGTAACGTCATACTGATTTTACAAAGTATATATTATAACGTTATACTTATATTATAACGTTGATATTATAACGTTATACTAATTTTATAACGTTATACTGATTTTATAACGTTATACTGATTTTATAACGTTATACTGATTTTATCACATCTTACCAATATTATTTAGTAATACATTTACACTGTTAAATCAATAGATTATTATTGCTAATTCTAAATATATTTTTAAATATTTGCAATTCTAAATACTTGTTGTGGTACAAAAATTATTATCATCATTGTTGGTCTTGCATTCATATAGTAAAAAATTACCGATTAATTACCGAAGTACATCGAAGAATTCATCTATTTAAATTCTTAAGACCAAATAATAAAAAAGTTAATGGAACACTGGTGAATTATTTGCTGCATGTACTGGTCGACACATTGTTTATTATAAATTAATTGCAACATGTTTAATATAGGTAAGACTATCTGTAAGGTAGAACTAATTAGGATTAGAAGTCAGTAGGTATGGCTACATGCTTTCTTGAAGAATGATTAGAAATTTATAGTAAAAAAATTATACCTGTAGAATAAATAAATTGTATAAATTTTCTTAATTAATAATAATATAAAATTCTTAAAAACTAATTTAGAATTTTTATAGGATAAATATAATAAATAATTTATAATTTAATTTATCGTATGAACCTGTAGAATAAATATATTCAATAACAATTTTTTTTCATGTTTTATCTTTATTCGTAAATGAAATAAACAATTTATAACTAAATTCAATTTTAAAATATTACATAAAAAAACGAAACATTTAAAATTAAATACAAATGAAATACAACAGAAGATAGTACCGACAGTTTCTAGCTTGACAAATATGGCTGCCTTGGCAATCAATTCAAATGGGGGAGATTATCTGAAGTGATCTCCTTAGCAATCTAAGGTGCACATCCCCATCACATTGCTTGCCAATGTTATACCAATTAACACAACCACATCCATCATCCCTCTGTAACTTAAGAGAGAAAATATTGGGATATGAAAGTCTCTAAAGTGAATCATAGATTTATCAGTTCATAGAGAGAGAATTTGTACTCTGGTAGAAGGTTAAATAGAGTTCTCTCTTAATCTTCTATGTCCCACCATAACTTTTCTCTTAAACCTATGCCGTACTCTAAGTAAGAAAAGAATGCTCATGTAAAAGATAGAAGAAAAATGCACTACCTGTTCATCTCATGTCGAAATATCTGATGTTAAAAATTCGTGCACTACCCCTTCAAAGAAGTTCTTCTGATATTTTCATCAATAAAAACATAGTACTTTGATAGCAAGCAACAGGTTGTTGCAAATACTTGCATGTAAATTGCGACCTCTGTTTTTTAATTAGCTAATCAATCTAGTGGTTTGGGTCGGTGTGATGACTTCTAAAATGGATTAGCAATTCAAATAGCAAGGCAGCAGCTGATTTTAGTCATTAGAACAGCGTGAGTGAAGTGAGTGGAGATGGTGAGACTGATTTGTCAAACTGACGTCTGCGAGAAACTGACATGTTGAATTGAGAGATGCGCATAGAGAACGTTATGGTGGCGCTGTAGAAGATTAAGTGATAGCACCAACATAACTTTCTCTCTCTGAATAGTTTAGTTCAATAAATATTAACTTACAAAATGGCGTGTCACTTGTGATGCTATTTAAAAAAATAAAAGATTAATTTTCTTTAAAGCAGCACAGGTAATATTTTCAATAATCTGAAGAATGGTATTTTCCGCACTTTCACTAGTTATTTATTTGTGGATTCGGATAAATATATTGGAAAAGATTTCAGTGTTAATATAGATTTTATTTTGAAATGTGTTTTAATTTTCTTGATTTGACAGAAGCACCTTATTGTTAGACAATCATACAAGTTTTTCAGTAAAGTTAACAGTTAAAAAGGATTTAAAAAGGGAATAAAGATAAAGGAAATAGATAAATAAATAGAAAATAAATTTAAACTTGTTACATAAAATGAACGGGGAGTGGATTAAAATATATATTAGTTTACACTCTTTAAGTTTCAATTTCAAAACAGGGACATACCTATCCTACCTATAATACTTATGGTGTGCGAAATGTAAACCGCCCTCAATTCTCGCCGGAAAGTTCACCGCACTCAATTCACCGCATGGAAAGTTCACCGGAACTCAATTCACCGTAAAACAATTTAATTAAAAATATAACAGTAATTCAGCAAACTTATAATAAAACAAATGTATCAGCCACTAAATAGAAATCAATTACGTGAAAAAATACATGCTTGTTTACGATGTAATTACACGTCTCATTGAATATTTATATAGCTTTTCTAATCAAAGAAAATAATATAGGGACAGGAATATTGAATTACTATTACTGGATATATGAAATAATACAAATTATATAATGATTGTTGTCTCGATATTAATTTGGTTGTATTTAATCAATCAATACATATAAGCTACTGACAAAAAAATTACGAGATATTGTAATTAAACAACTGTATTCCCATGCATTTATCGTAAATGTAGCTACAAAATAAAAACATTATCGACATAGAAATTGGCAGTTGACTGTGGCACATTTTATAATATTTAGATGTTAATACTCACAATAGGTATGGTAAAAGGAAGAATTGTGTGAAGTTCAATTCACTATCTATATAATGTATACAATATACCACATGAATGAAACCATAAATAATGTTTAGAAAGGTGTCTCATCTACACGTTAATCATTAGTTTATGGAAACTACCTGTCACACTTGAGAGGTCTAAATAAATCCATATTTCAAATTTGGAAGAATTACAAATCTAAATAGTCATTTTGTTATCTCATATACTAATAAATTGAATATGTGAGGAATATTTTAGATGTAATGTACAAAGTATTCGAATACGTTCTCTATCAATTATAATAATAACAGTGGTTGAACCTTTTCTCAACCTTGATTCAAATGAATATCGACACACATTACTTAAAATGAAATTTAGCAAGCGGTGAATTGAGTTACGGTGAACTCACCATACGGTGAATTGAGTTGCAGTGAACTTACCATACGGTGAATTGAGTTACGGTGAACTTACCATACGGTGAATTGAGTTGCGGTGAACTTACCATACGGTGAATTGAGTTGCGGTGAACTTACCATACGGTGAATTGAGTTTCGGTGAACTTACCATACGGTGAAATGAGTTGCGGTGAACTTACCTTACGGTGAATTGAGTGTATTTAACTTTCCGGCGGTGAATTAAGGGCGATGAACTTTCCGGCGGTGAATTAAGGGCGATGAACTTTCCGGCGAGAATTTTCAGGCGAGAAATTTTCCGGCAGTGAATTAAAGGCGGTGAACTTTCCTGTATTCATTACTTACATGTCTATATATAGACTTGAAAATTACATTTTTTTAGAAAGTGGTTTTAGAAAGAAAGTTCAATAGAGATTTCGAATTAATAACACTATATTTATAATGGGCTAGATAGGAATTAATTGAATATAACTTTCAATGCTATTTTCAGAGATTATTCAAGATATAGGATAATACATATATAAATATGGTGTTACAGAACTCTATTGATTTGTTTAACGAAATTCGAACAGGTTTTTGAATTATATAAAATTTCAACTTATTGAATAGATAGGGATTTAAATCAAAATAGTAAATACATGGTATAGCATGTGGAATAAATAATTGAATTGCAATAATCAACTATAAAAAATATGTGTTATATCAAAAAGTGTAACAAAAGTATAATAAAATGAAAAAATTAAGTAAAATATAAAAAGTCATTATTTTTCGAAATTTGAAGTACCCTTCCGGTTACGAAAATTTGAAATTGCAACTATACATATGTCTAAAAAGATATTATCTTTTCTGACGACTGTAATAAAGAATTATTTTGCCTTATTGAAAATATAATAAACATTTTATGTAATACTTATTGAGGATATAATAATAAATATTCTAAATAATAGAAAAAATGCTGTTTGAAACATAATTAATCTAACAATAACACACTCTTACATAATCATATAAATCAATTAAATTGAATGGATTATGAGTTATATGCTTAAGTGTTTTATTCTTTCAGTTTCAATTACTGAACTAATGAAGCTACATTACTAATCTTTTGTAATGTGATTAGAAGAATAATGTATAATGTTCGTAATTTATAATTATTTCTGTATAGCTATGTTATATAATAAGTTATGATGTACACTAAAACATTCAACATAATTCCCTGGCAACAAGGATTTAGTCCTGGGATATTAGGGGAATATCCCAGGGAAGGAAGATTGATTCCTGGAATATTCCTTAAATATCTCAGGAATAAATCCCTGTTGCCAGGGAAATTGATGACGTCACGTGACGGAAAATAACTCTTTATCGGTACCTGATTAATATGAAATGTCATCGAAAAGTGGGACATAAAATTACATACAATTGATGTCCTTAAATGTAAAATAAGATTGGAATAAATATGGAATTCCTTAATATGCTCCTAGGAATATTCCAGAAATATAGGTAGTAGCTACGGTAATAGGTAGGTACAATGTGTATCCGGTATATTTTCCATAAATAACTATTTATAGATATATTGCATGTATATTTAGTATAAATAATAGTCTGCATCCATTTTAATAACTTCAAAATCTATAAATTTCCATTAAAATTATTAAAAATTAATTCGACATTGCAACAAATTTTTCTTCTCGAAAATGTTACTTACCAAATAATTCACTATTTTTTCAAAGCATATTTCAACGTATAGAATGAATGCAGTCTTCTCCTTCTAGTCTCAATGATATGAATTCCCAAAAGTAATATTGTATTCGAAAAAGATTCAAATGAAGTCATGGAAGTATAGAATGAATCAACATTGGAAGATTATAGGAAATAATAATCATCAATAACATAAGAGAAAAGTAGGAATTATACAAGATTATGATCTTGGATTATACAAGATTATGTAATCTTGGATTATACAAGATTATGTAATCTTGGATTATACAAGATTATGTAATCTTGGATTATACAAGATTATTTAATCTTGGATTATACAAGATTATGTAATCTTGGATTATACAAGATTATGTAATCTTGGATTATACAAGATTATGTAATCTTGGATTATACAAGATTATGTAATCTTGGATTATACAAGATTATGTAATCTTGGATTATACAAGATTATGTAATCTTGGATTATACAAGATTATTTAATCTTGGATTATACAAGATTATGTAATCTTGGATTATACAAGATTATGTAATCTTGGATTATACAAGATTATGTAATCTTGGATTATACAAGATTATGTAATCTTGGATTATACAAGATTATGTAATCTTGGATTATACAAGATTATGTAATCTTGGATTATACAAGATTATGTAATCTTGGATTATACAAGATTATGTAATCTTGGATTATACAAGATTATGTAATCTTGGATTATACAAGATTATGTAATCTTGGATTATACAAGATTATGTAATCTTGGATTATACAAGATTATGTTATCTTGGATTATACAAGATTATGTAATCTTGGATTATACAAGATTACATAATCTTGGATTATACAAGATTATGTAATCTCCTAATTCTTTATATAATGTTGAGTACATCGAGATGTCATAAATGTCATTAATAACTTTTAAATAGAAACATTATATTTTCTATAATTCTTTACAATTAACCGGATTTACCTTTTAACTAAAATTTCAACCTTTTCATTCGATGAAAAATATTCTACAAAAGTTTGGGTTTTACTTCACAGAAATTGAAGAAATTGCCTGCTAATTCTATAGATGTTTTATTTCAGTTCCCAGTAAAAGACTGTGACAGAAAACCATTGAAATGTTGCCTGTGAATTGAACTAAGATATAATGAAGCTAAGATCAATAACAAACAGAGAAATTGTAATCACCATCATTCATATCTGGTTGGTGATTTTATTCCACGATTAATAGATCATTTATAAATGACAATAGATGATTCGACGATATTGGATTTAATTTAAAAAGAGAATTTCTCATTAAAAAATAAGATTTTTTAATTTAAAAAGACGGTAAATTTTTATTTAAAAAAGATATTTTCTATATTCTATAACACGAATTTTTTTTTCATAATTAATCACAATCATAAACCTTGTCTGTCGTCGGACAATCCAGATAAAATATACCCCGATGATAATATTTGAAATTATTCTATTTTACGTAAAATTCGACTAATATATCGCGCGATGAACAACCTACCGATACACATTCCCATTACGGTGATATAATTGCTGTCATAGAAAGAGGTTACAGATATAAAATGTAAAACCAGTTAAATCATCATTTTCTATCCAGAATTCAAAATTGTTTATAATCTGATTAATTTCTGTTAATCGTCACCTCATGTTTTATTTTGGTGAACTATTCCTAACACATTTAATTATTTAATTTGCTGCATAAATATAGTAAACTCTTTCAATGCATTTTGTTTGGGAACATTTAAATCGGTTTATTTTTATGGAAAAAATTTAAGCCGCTATTAATTCACTCGGGACTTTCATACTGTGATATTTATTTATAATTAATTTCATGTTCATTTGCTAGGATAAAAGTACATCAGTTGGTGTAGCTATAAATTAAGTAGTATAAAATGTTGCTATTATTTACCTCTAATATATAAGGGAAAAATTCCATTACAAAAAATTAATTTAATTCAATACCAATTCATTGTCTTTATTGAAAAATTCAAAACTATGGTAACTAAATTGGCATATTATTAATGGCATATTATATTAAAATAGCAACACTGCAATGATTGTTGTGCACTATCTGACTTCAAATTAAACATACACAATTTCGATTAATTTCAAATAACTCGTGTAGCTCAAGGCAGTTAATTTATTATCCCTCACTTACCAGGTCATTTATCAAGCTGGTGGCCAGAGCCTCAAACACCCACACCACTCATTGTGGAGACTATGACATGCAAATTGAAATTCAAAGAACCTACCTTGCACACAACTTTTCACCCTGGGGTTATAATTCCATTGAGAGGAAAGTAATATAACAGGGGAAAGGTAAGGTGGGGTCATAGAAGACTAAGGCGGGACTCATGCCCACCATAACTATGTAACTTTGGAACTATTGTTATGAACATAGTCTTAAATTAAGATATTCGTATTAGTTAAATGCATCGATATGTTTTAGAAACTTTTTTTTTATTATATATCTGAGATATTTGATAATTTGGTATTCATGTAGAATACAAAAACGATACAAAATGGTTTTTTTTTATGCTAATACTTGGCTATAGTCAATAGAAAACGAGATTTTTAATAGAAAACTAATATTTTAGAGGTAACTTCAATCCACTGTTCTAGAAAATAGTCCCTTAAATAGTCGAGACAGGGTTCATTTTAAAAAAGGAGATTTGTTCCACAAAATAGCAGAGAGATAGCTAAAAATAAAAAGATTAGCTTAGAAGTTACATTAATTTATTTTTGAAAAACGCTATTTTGCATATTTTCGAATTCTTTAGCTATAAATAATTTTCTAATTCAGATATCTGAAAAAACTCTCCATTACAATTTAGAACTCATATTTTTCTTTCAATTGACCCCTGCCACGTCTCTCTAGAACAGAAACCCCCAAATCAACTCTCACAACCCCTGTGGGGTGCGGAAAGAGGATGCGTTCCTAGCCATCCCTTTTCTTTCACCTCCACTGTAGGCGCTACAGACCAGCTATCGCTGTAATATTCACATAGTGTATTCTAAACACTTGTAGGTTGGCTTTGGGCGATTGATTCTTCGCATTTCATTTCATTGCTATTCTGAAATATTCCGACCCCAAAAAATATACCTAACTATAAGACAACAGCTGATATGACTAATTATGATCAAGTTAAGCGGCATCTAATGTCTAATTTCTAATATTATTTGACTAGAGTGCAAGGTTAAAATTGATAGTGATCAATTGAAATCATTCAGGCTTGTAGTAAAAGTACCCAGGGAGAATATTATGGTGGGTTCATAGAAGATTATGGTGGACAGACATTATAGGGAGCTAAATCTTACGTGATTATAGATTACATTCGATAAATATCATCCTTGTGCAAAGCATCCTATGAACATCTATAATCACCGTAATATTTCCCAACCATGATGTATAGTAGATTATATCAACCAAAATCTCCGAATATTTTCTGATAATATTCTTTATATAAACTTCTATGAATGAACCATCTTAAATCTACGAAGATTTTATGATAATATTACTTATATGAACTTCTATGACTGAACCATCCTAAATCTCCAAAAAATTTCTGATGGTATTCCTTATATGAACTTCTATGACTGAACAATCTTAAATCTTCGAAGATTTTCTGATGGTATTTCCTTTATGAACTTCTATGACTGAACCATCTTAAATCTTCGAAGATTTTCTGAAGATATACTTTATATGAACTTCTATGACTGATCCATCTTAAATCATCGAAGATTTTCTGATGGTATTCCTTATATGAACTTCTATGACTGATCCATCTTAAATCTTCGAAGATTTTCTGATGGTATTTCTTATATGAACTTCTATGATTGAACCATCTTAAATCTCCGTAAATTTTCTGATGGTATTTCTTATATTCATATAAGAAATACCATCAGAAGATTTTCGAAGATTTAAGATGGATCGGTCATAGAAGTTCATATAAGAAATACCATCAGAAGATTTTCGAAGATTTAAGATGGATCGGTCATAGAAGTTCATATAAGAAATACCATCAGAAAATCTTCGTAGATTCAAGTAGGTTCATTCATAGAAGTTTATATAAGGAAAATTATCAGAAAATATTCGGAGATTTTGGTTGATATAATCTACTATATATCATGGTTGGGAAATATTACGGTGATTATAGATGTTTATAGGATGTTTTGCACAAAGATGATATTTATCGAATATTATCTATAATCACGTAAGATCTAGCCCCCTATTATGTCTGTCCACCATAATATTCTATGACCCCTACCATAATATTCTCCCTGGGTAACAATATCGAGGGAATATTCCAGGAATTAGTGAAAATTAGTTGATCCCTATCGATATCGAGGGAATATTCCAAGAATTACTGAAAACTTGTTGATCCCCTAAAAATATCGAAGGAATATTTCAGGAATTACTAAAAATTAGTTGATTCCTTAACAATATCGAGGGAATATTCCAGGAATTAGTGAAAAATAGTTAATCCCCTAAAAATTATAAAAGAAACGATTATAAAATAAAAAAATTAATAATCTATGAAATATGAAACTATATTTATCGATGATAACCTAAAGATAAACTTCAGTTATCATATTGCATAAAGTTCATTAAAAATCCTACTTCTACTGTGTCCAGGATGGTCGAGTGGTTAGCGTCGCAACCATGAAGTCAAAAAGGTGCTGGTTCGAAAACCGGCAACATAACTTCATTTCTTTCTCCATTTATTTCCATTTAATTTGTATATAACACTATGTATCATTCAACTATTTCATGTAAAGTCAAACGTATACGTACAAATGCAGTATATGCTAGGAAATATTAATTTTGGTATTCTTCTATGATTATGGGTGAAATCATCTGATAGTATAGGAGATTCCCCCTTTTAATTATAGGATTGAACATGGTAGAAAACTTGGACATAAGCACCCCCAATTCTGTTCTATGATTATGGTAGAAAGGCTCCTTTAATCTCCCAAAATCTTCTATGTCCCCCCTATAATTTTCTCCCTGGGTAAGTCTTCTAACTTTTTTCCAACTTCAAAGAACACCTATCCTATAACCACTGAATAGCCCTATACCTATCCTATAACCACTGAATAGCCCTATACCCATCCTATAACCACTGAATAGCCCTATACCTATCCTATAGCATACTGAATAGCCCTATACCTATCCTATAACCACTGAATAGCCCTATACCCATCCTATAACCACTGAATAGCCCTACACCTATCCTATAACCACTGAATAGCCCTATACCCATCCTATAACCACTGAATAGCCCTACACCTATCCTATAACCACTGAATAGCCCTACACCTATCCTATAACCACTGAATAGCCCTATACCTATCCTATAACCCTCTGTATAATATTATGCACTATAGCTCTGCCTGTGTTAATTACTAACACCTTTCACCGTTACTATCTTCACACAATCGGCGCGAAGAGAGAAACTGTGAGTTTTCTCGCCCAAAATTGAGTTGTAAAGTAAAGCTGATACTAACGAGGCCGTAGTAAAGGTTAATTGCTCAGCCAGACACAAAATGAAAACTTATGAGCTGCAAAATGATTACAAAATTAATGAGTTGTTAGAGGCACACAGACTTATGAGTTGTTAGAGACAGACAGACTTATGATCTGTTAGAGGCAAACAGATTCATGAGTTGTTAGAGACAGACTTACGAGTTGTTAGAGACAGATTTACGAGTTGTTAGAGGCAAACAGACTTATGATCTGTTAGAGGCAAACAGACTTATGAGTTGTTAGAGGCAGATTTATGAATTGTTAGAGGCAGACTTATGAGTGGTTAGAAACAGACTTATGAGTTGTTATAGAGGCAGACTTATGAGTTGTTAGAGGCAGACTTATGAGTTGTTAGAGACAGACTTATGAGTTGTTAGGGGCAGACTTATGAGTTGTTATAGACAGACTTATGAGTTGTTAGAGACACACAGACTTATGAGTTGTTAGAGACAGACTTATGAGTTGTTATAGAGACAGACTTATGAGTTGTTATAGACAGACTTATGAGTTGTTAGAGACACACAGACTTATGAGTTGTTAGAGACAGACTTATGAGTTGTTATAGAGACAGACTTATGAGTTGTTATAGAGGCAGACTTATGAGTTGTTAGGGACAGACTTATGAGTTGTTATAGAGGCAGACTTATGAGTTGTTAGAGGCAGACTTATGAGTTGTTAGAGACAGACTTATGAGTTGTTAGGGGCAGACTTATGAGTTGTTATAGACAGACTTATGAGTTGTTAGAGACACACAGACTTATGAGTTGTTAGAGACAGACTTATGAGTTGTTATAGAGACAGACTTATGAGTTGTTATAGACAGACTTATGAGTTGTTAGAGACACACAGACTTATGAGTTGTTAGAGACAGACTTATGAGTTGTTATAGAGACAGACTTATGAGTTGTTATAGAGGCAGACTTATGAGTTGTTAGGGACAGACTTATGAGTTGTTAGAGACAGACTTATGAGTTGTTAGAGACAGACTTATGAGTTGTTAGAGACACACAGACTTATGAGTTGTTAGGGGCAAACAGACTTATGAGTTGTTAGGGGCAAACAGACTTATGAGTTGTTAGGGGCAAACAGACTTATGAGTTGTTATAGAGGCATACAGACTTATGAGAAAACACTAAAGTGATTTGTTGTTTGTTTCGTGAAGTTACTCAGTCCTCCAGACTGAAGCACCAATCTGAGAATTATGAATAATAGAATAATGAAGTTATTTACGGATAGCAATATACTAATTTCAAAGAGTCAGGTTACTTGTGCCAAATGATGTTAATTGCAATGGTTGCATCACTAGATGAGTTTAACTCATTTTCATGCAGCGAACTGTGTTATCAATTAATTATGATATTCTAATTAAAATGATGGACAGCTTTCAATGTTTTATGTGTAGATGTACACAAAGAACACGAATTTATTCATTAAAATCACGCTAAAAGGCTGAAATAACGCATGTGACATTAGGTCGCTAATATCGAATGAATTGTGAATTGGAAAATATATTTTTGATCATCTAAAATGATAGTAAAATAGTCACATCTGATTAAAGACATTAACTTCGTGATTAAATTTCACTTAAAAAGGCAAAATAATTTAAAAAAAAAGAGTACAATATAAAGTTATGGTGGGGCCAGAGAAGATTAACGATAGGGGCTTTCTCTGATTATAACGATTTATTGACATAGTTTGTAATAGATTAGAAAAGAATCATTTATTTCATTGATCCATACAAGTTTTAAGTGTCTCAACTCATCTAAAAAATAGACACGGTGAACTGTTGAGCCTATGGTATCTTTGCCACAGCGTGCCAATGCTGTGTGCCTGTTTCAACAGGTAAGTAGTTGCCCAGAGCTATACAGTAGGTGTAAGGATTAGCAAGGTAAAGGTGGTTGTATTTTCAGGGCTCTGATGCAGTGGCTATTTGGAAGAGCATTTCATTAGCTATGAACCATAAACAAACAAGAAATGAACAGCCAGGCGATTGCCAGGCACTGTGGAAAACGATTTCCGGAATTAACTTATAGATAGATTCGGGGCATTTGCTAGATTATTTGTTATTAGTAATCACTTTATAGATGTTCATTCATATAAATAAATTGACTCTACATTTCACTGCCAATATTATTAATTAGAATTGGTTTACAAAATATTTCGATCATATCATGTAAATCATGGAAATTAATCATAAAATCTGAATTTCGACAAAAAAATTCATTTTCCGTATTAATCTAACATCAAAATAAATTAAGTGCGAACGCGAGTGAAAGTCATTTCTCTTTCGACCATAAAGCATATTACGATGTATTTTAGAATTACATTTACTGTTATAATTCCTAATTCATCTTATAGATTCGCATGAAATGAACCAGACAGCGAAGACTTAAATTGTTTATTTTATACTATGTAACAATGGTAAAATATAGGTACAAAATAAGAAGGAGATAAAATCATGGGTATAATTTAAAAGAAACTAATGCTTTTTACCGTGTCTATATATTAACTAAAGCTGTCATAGATGTAGAATTACAAAAAGACTGGAGGGGCAGACGACAACCAAATGGCATTCGGTAATTGAAGAGATACCCCCTAGAGTAGAAACTAGAGGTAATTAAAATAAGTTTTATTAAAAGGGAACTTGTGAAACAAATATTAATAATAAGGTATTAGATGTCCTAATTATATTCAGTAAAGTTTTTTGGTATTTTGAAAAAGAAAAAGAACATCAGTGATAAAGACCATTATTAGACTAAATGTTATTATTACCATAGTGAGTGATACACACAGACAATTGGAGTTCTTAAATAAGACAAAATGATACAAAGCAACTTACAAAGCATCTTACAAAGCATCTTACAAAGCATCTTACAAAGCATCTTACAAAGCATCTTACAAAGCATCTTACAAAGCATCTTACAAAGCATCTTACAAAGCATCTTACAAAGCATCTTACAAAGCATCTTACAAAGCATCTTACAAAGCATCTTACAAAGCATCTTACAAAGCATAGTACAAAGCATCTTACAAAGCATCTTACAAAGCATCTTACAAAGCATCTTACAAAGCATCTTACAAAGCATCTTACAAAGCATCTTACAAAGCATCTTACAAAGCATCTTACAAAGCATCTTACAAAGCATCTTACAAAGCATCTTACAAAGCATCTTACAAAGCATCTTACAAAGCATAGTACAAAGCATCTTACAAAGCATCTTACAAAGCACCTTACAAAGCATATTACAAAGTATCTTTTCTTTATTATGATTTATAATAATTAGGTAGAAACTTTAGGCAGAAGTTAGTAAAAGTTATAAACTTATTACTGCTATTTACCAATACTTATATCTTCTGCATCAAAATATTAAAGACTCTACTTTTTGGTAGAGTCTAACAATGAAGTACTTTACAAAAATAGAAATGCCTTTTTAATACAATAAATAATTACAGCTTTGTATAATACATTATAAAATATTTAATTTTATGATTTTCCTAATGAATTATATGGAAATTTGCGGGAAACTCCTTTTATTGTAATTACTATACATTAATTAGGTATTTTAATGTTTTAATCAAATAACCTCTAAGTGATTCCTCATGCAATGAATTATTGATGTCAATTCTTACAATGGCTTTAACTTCCACAACATGGGAAGAATGTTCAACCCCAACTGATTACATTACGCAGGTAATACATATTTACAGTCATGTAAGAAAAAAATGTATTATTTAAAGTAATGAGTTATAATTTTAAAATATATAATTTTATTATGAGATCAAAAAATATGAAACTGTCCGATAATTCAGAACTTTCCCTATAATCTCTCTTTTACATATACAGGTGTGGCCAATGAGTTTGGCAGACAATTACTTTTCCATTATACGGCTGAATTTACCTAGTTTTAAGATATATAATGCAAATTATCAAAAAATATTAACAAAAATTACAGAAAGTTAAAAAAGTGATATGTGGTGAAATCGATTATTTTCTCAATAACTAAAATCAAATTTCTGACGTCTAAAAGGTAACGACGGCAACAAATCTGAGATATTAGATGATACAAAAGTAAATTAGCATTATTATTTCGATAAATTTTCTAATATAATCCATTATGTATAGTTTTCAAGAGATTGTCTTCAACAGGTATTCTTCAGAAGGTTCCAATAATGGTTATTACCAAAGAAGATAGAAAAATCATCATTTTATTGCACCAGATTGGTCTAGTAGCGAAATAAATTGTTGTAAAACACTTTGTGTCATCGCAAACTGTGTACCGGCTGATGAAACAGTTGAAGGAGCCAACTCAGCCGTGGCGAAGACAGCTCCTTGCAGGGAAAAACTCTCTGCGGATCGACAATATCGACTCTGTTGCACCCTTCTTAGCAGAAAAGGACGCAGTCAGCAGCTCAGAGCTTGAACAAAAGGGACAGGCAGATCGAGTTAATTCTTCTGTTCGACCAGTTCGACGTCGTCTTTTCGATGAAGGACTGTTGTCTAGAAAGGCATCAAAGCAACTTCTTTTATCATCGAAGAACATTGAGGGGTCGTTTCGCTTTTTGCAGAAAAAAGCAGGACTGAACAGCTGAGTAATGGGGCAATATCTCCAATGAATCACCGTTTCCTGTTTTCAGTGAAGAGGGAAAAGTCTCGTTCGACGACGAACAGGCGAACGAAAAATTTGACACGGATTGTGTCGTCCCTACGGCGAAGCATCCTGCCACTCTTCATATATACAGTTGCTTTTCAGTCAAAGGAACTGGTACACTGAGAATTTTCCAAAAATACACCGCGATGAATTCGAATTGATAATTTAAAGTCCTTAATGATCATATTCTAACAACAATCGCTGATCAGTTTCCCGATAAACAAGTTCAATTTCAACACGATGGCACAACATGCCACACGTATAGCAAGAGTTTTCAAGAAGTCCTCGAAGACAAAGAAGTAGAAATTTTGGGTCCAAAGCCAGGGAACTCTACACAACCGAATCTGGTCGAAAATTTGTTGTCGATTATCAATAACCGAGAAAATAAAATGAAATCGGACAACTTTGTGAGTTGATTGTGTAAAAGTGGAAGTTTATTGATCAGAATATCACAGAATCTTTGCCTCACACCATGTCAAAGCACAACAAGAAGCGTGGGCAACACTATATGCAAATATTAGTCTTCAGACGTTTTGCGTTAATAACGAGTTACAAAACATTATTTTCTTGCAAGTATTGTTATTATTTTTCCTCAATTGTGATTTCCGATGTGACCAATCACAAACTACCAACAATTAGAAGCTAGATAACGAAAAAACTAAAAAATCAGTTCTAGCAAACTCATTGACTTCACGTGTAGTGTTATAGTCTCCATACATATTATTGAAATAAAGACATTATAAATCTCTGGAAGAGATATAAAGCAATACGTTTTTATTTCACAATTAATATTAGAGGAAATTTAAGGTCTGTCTTAAACACTAAGGATCCAATAATTGCTAACGTCAATAGGAAATAAAATACAAGGAACATCAAAGAAGCGGTCAGAAAAGAAAATGGAAGTCAGGAAATGATTTAGTATAGAAAATGACAGTATCAATATTAGTAGGATTTTACAGTAAAATACCCTTCATTCGTTAATATTAATTTTGTTTCGTATTAAAGGATACATTGGCTATAATATGTTGAATATAATAAGATCTCTAAATCTTATTAAGATCTCTAATATCTTACTAAGATCTCTAGTATCTTACTAAGATCTCTAGTATCTTACTAAGATCTCTAATATCTTACTAAGATCTCTAATATCTCACTAAGATCTCTAATATCTTATTACGATCTCTAATATCTTACTAAGATCTCTAATATCTTATTAGTATTCATGATATATTTTATAATATTAGGGAGAAATTTATCGTTTAAGTCCACGTGTTTTTCTCACACACTTTGAAGAAATGGAAATATGATACATTTTATTGTAGCTAATTATTACATCTTTAACTACAAACATACACCACACACCACAAGCTCCTATATGGTATATTGTAACAAGTAACTTAGATAGTATAGATAAATACAATAACAATAGAGGAATTAATCCGTATAAATGAAATTTATACTTCGCTCTTTACTTGAGAGTTTCAAATAATATTTTCCATTTATATTGTAAGTACTTATTACATAGCATGTACCTAGGTGCAGTACATTACATTACATAGCATGTACCTAGGTGTAGTACATACTATTACATAGCATGTACCTAGGTGCAGTACATACTATTACATAGCATGTACCTAGGTGCAGTACATACTATTACATAGCATGTACCTAGGTGCAGTACATACTATTACATAGCATGTACCTAGGTGCAGTACATACTATTACATAGCATGTACCTAGGTACAATACATTAACTATTACATAGCATGTACCTAGGTGCTAACACCTCCAGATGGATGTTCCCCTGACAGGTAGGCAGCAAGCTCATCCATTAGGGCACCAGTTCGATTGTGTCCGGCCCCAAACCATCTAATTAACCTGTTAAGTCCACAGGAATTTATCGCCAGTGTTTGATTTATAAAAAGGTGCCGATACCAACCCATAATTTGCTGGTGAACAAGTTATGCTTGTGAACAGTGTTAACCAGTACACTGTACAGGGTGTACTTGTGAACAGTGTTAACTTGTACAGTGTGTACTTGTGAACAGTGTGTACTTGTGAACAGTGTTAACCTGTACAGTGTGTACTTGTGAACAGTGTTAACTTGTACAGTGTGTACTTGTGAACAGTGTTAACCTGTACAGTGTGTACTTGTGAACAGTGTTAACTTGTACAGTGTGTACTTGTGAACAGTGTTAACTTGTACAGTGTGTACTTGTGAACAGTGTTAACCTGTACAGTGTGTACTTGTGAACAGTGTTAATCTGTACAGGGTGTACTTGTGAACAGTGTTAATCTGTACAGGGTGTACTTGTGAACAGTGTTAATCTGTACAGGGTGTACTTGTGAACAGTGTTAATCTGTACAGTGTGTACTTGTGAACAGTGTTAATCTGTACAGAGTGTACTTGTGAACAGTGTTAACCTGTACAGTGTGTACTTGTGAACAGTGTTAATCTGTACAGTGTGTACTTGTGAACAGTGTTAACTTGTACAGTGTGTACTTGTGAACAGTGTTAACCTCTACAGGGTGTACTTGTGAACAGTGTTAACATCTACAGGGTGTACTTGTGAACAGTGTTAACCTGTACAGAGTGTACTTGTGAACAGTGTTAACCTCTACAGGGTTTACTTGTGAACAGTGTTAACCTCTACAGGGTGTACTTGTGAACAGTGTTAACCTGTACAGGGTGTACTTGTGAACAGTGTTAACCTCTAATTACAGGGTGTACTTGTGAACAGTGTTAACCTCTACAGGGTGTACTTGTGAACAGTGTTAACCTGTACAGTGTGTACTTGTGAACAGTGTTAACCTCTACAGGGTATACTTGTGAACAGTGTTAACCTCTACAGGGTGTACTTGTGAACAGTGTTACCTTCTACAGGGTGTACTTGTGAACAGTGTTAACCTGTACAGTGTGTACTTGTGAACAGTGTTAATCTGTACAGTGTGTACTTGTGAACAGTGTTAATCTGTACAGTGTGTACTTGTGAACAGTGTTAACTTGTACAGTGTGTACTTGTGAACAGTGGTAACCTGTACAGTGTGTACTTGTGAACAGTGTTAACATCTACAGGGTGTACTTGTGAACAGTGTTGACCTGTACAGGGTGTACTTGTGAACAGTGTTAACCTGTACAGTGTGTACTTGTGAACAGTGGTAACCTGTACAGTGTGTACTTGTGAACAGTGTTAACATCTACAGGGTGTACTTGTGAACAGTGTTGACCTGTACAGTGTGTACTTGTGAACAGTGTTGACCTGTACAGGGTGTACTTGTGAACAGTGTTAACATCTACAGGGTGTACTTGTGAACAGTGTTAACATCTACAGTGTGTACTTGTGAACAGTGTTGACATGTACAGGATGTACTTGTGAACAGTGTTAACATCTACAGGGTGTACTTGTGAACAGTGTTAACCTGTACAGGGTGTACTTGTGAACAGTGGTAACCTGTACAGGGTGTACTTGTGAACAGTGTTAACCATTACAGGTTCTAGGAAAACAATAAGATAGGCTAGAAGGCATTTGTGAACATTGTCCACTGAACACAAATATTCATTACGAACATGAAATAAATTATGTTTCTTTCGTATGATCACAATTGTAAATACTACCTTATTAATAAATCACAGAAACTGTCTCTGTTCATTCTTCTCCATTTTTCTTAGTTTCAATAGAGGTGTAGAAGTGTTTATCCTACACCTCGGTACTCTCTCTCTCCCAGTGGATGGGGCGGCATTAATAACAAGTTTGGGCCCTAGTTACTGCAGAGGCTTGGAAGATGCACTTTAGTAGTCAGGCTCTGTAATAGGAAATACACTCTAAATCTTATAGAAATAATAAAGGTTTTGTTTAGAATGAAATGTGTTATCGGTCAGTTCCACATCGTCGGTCATATAAGAAAAAAAAAACGATATAATAATTATCATTTATTTTTTATTTTGAAAATAGAATGATAATTAATAAATAGTTTTTTTCTTATATGACCGATGATGTGGAACTGACCGATAATTGGAAAGTTGCTCTATAAAGGTACAATACTTAGGTGTAAATTTTGGAGGTGATGGTACAATATTTTAGTAGCTAGTATCATACTTAATGCTTATATAAGTTTCCCTCTATAGTGGCTAAAATAAAATAAAAATATAGTTTTATATTTAGTGTCCATGGATGATTGTGTGGTGTACTCTAATGATCTTCTATGGCCCCACCATAACTTTTTATCTAATATGCTGGATGAAGGTTTGATGATTTATTGCCGATAATATTTAAATTTTGTATACCGAATGAAAACAAAGGGTTGATATTGTTTAACACTTCTTTATCTTAATTTCCATTAAAGCTAAAACCCAGAAAAAAAGTTATGGTGGGGCCATGGAACAAGTAAAACTTTTCACCCTTCCATTCACCGTGGTTACTTAGGCTACCCACCAAAAAATGTGCTATAGCTAACAGTAACAGTTGGCAATAGACCTAAGCTCTAGCAGTCTAGCAGAATGATGCAATATGGTACATTATAAAGTGCATAATTAGCAATCCTTCTTCAGATGATCACGGACTGCAATATTGTTTTCGGCATCAAAAAGCTGGTATGTCATTGTGGTTAGTCTGACTAACCACCTCATATAAAAAAGCTGAGACAGCAAATATTACGATATTTTGTTTATACGTAGTCTATTTATAACCAAAGTAACGTGGTTCGACCATAACAACTTCAGAAAATTGCATTGAAGTTAGTCTTAAGGCCCCCTTCACATTTGCGTTTCTCCACGCCGCCTTTAAAAAAATGCTCATGGCAAAAAGTTCAGCTGCAATTGATTTTAACGGAGCCTTTCATACTTGTGTTAGAAAAAATGTTGTTAAAAAAAACTCAAGTATGACGGGCTCCGTTAAAATCAGTTGTTGCTAAACTTTTCACTATGAGCATTTTTTTTAAGACGGCGTTGAGAAACGCAAGTGTGAAGGGAGGTTAATTCTGCAATTCTGTTACATTGGTCAGTCTGACTAACCACTATTTTCTACCTCACATAAGAAATGTTGAATCAGCAAATGTTTTTTGTGTGTGTTTCTTGTTTATTTAGAACCAAAGTAACGTAATTCAACTGAAAAAACTCTCAAAGAATGCATAAAAGTTATACCACGACTGAAAGGCTTGAAATTAGTAAACTTGTTTTGGTTACAAATTAAATGAAATACGTTGAAAATCAAGATGAGTAAGTCACCAAATTACTATTAGTTGATATCCCAAAATGTCATGAGTTCTTTGGGACACCATGCAGCAGATAACACTGCAACACATTTAGCCAGTAATTGGTTAGATGGTGTGGTCTATCGGTGTCTGCTGTGGTCTATCGGTGTCTGGTGTATTATTCAATATGAGAAAGGCGCTCCAAAAGCGCGTTGGCAACGATTTAATTAATGATAACGACACGGAAATTAACTGTGAACTGATGGGACAGTTGATGTGGGTAAAGTGATGGGACTGTTGATGTAGGTAGTGATGGGACTGTTGATGTGGGTAAAGTGATGGGACTGTTGATGTGGGTAGTGATGGGACTGTTGATGTGGGTAAATGATGGGACTGTTGATGTGGGTAAAGTGATGGGACTGTTGATGTAGGTAAGTGATGGGTATGTTGATGTGGGTAAGTGATGGGACTGTTGATGTGGGTAAGTGATGGGACTGTTGATGTGGGTAAAGTGATGGGACTGTTGATGTAGGTAAGTGATGGGTATGTTGATGTGGGTAAGTGATGGGACTGTTGATGTGGGTAAAGTGATGGGACTGTTGATGTGGGTAAAGTGATGGGACTGTTGATGTGGGTAAAGTGATGGGACTGTTGATGTGGGTAAAGTGATGGGACTGTTGATGTGGGTAAGTGATGGGACTGTTGATGTGGGTAAAGTGATGGGACTGTTGATGTAGGTAAGTGATGGGTATGTTGATGTGGGTAAGTGATGGGACTGTTGATGTGGGTAAAGTGATGGGACTGTTGATGTGGGTAAAGTGATGGGACTGTTGATGTGGGTAAAGTGATGGGATTGTTGATGTGGGTAAAGTGATGGGACTGTGTATGTGGGTAAAGTGATGGGACTGTTGATGTGGGTAAGTGATGGGACTGTTGATGTGGGTAAAGTGATAGGACTGTTGATGTGGGTAAAGTGATGGGACTGTTGATGTGGGTAAAGTGATGGGACTGTTGATGTGGGTGATTGTTTATTTACTTCGATTTTTATCTATGATTTTTAATAAAAGATTTAATTAATATTGTTCATCAATTACTAAATCTCACTTTCCTAACGTAGACTAATTATCGTATAATAGACCCAATTGAAAGTACAGTTTGTGGACCCAATTGAAAGTACAGTTTAAGGACAACTTACAAACTTCAAATGGAATCTACAGTATGAATAAACTTCCGTTAGTATCCGGATAGTGAATTTATTTCAATTACTAATATTTACAGCAAAAATTATGTCTGTCATACGAATAGCAAGATCTCTTTTTTAAATTATCGAGTCCAACTGTCTTTTACTGGAAATTTCATTCAGACCAGCCGTAATTAAGGCTCGACAAAAATTAGCACGGGCTTACATAAAATAGATAAAATGGGAATATTTCGGGTATAAGCTGAACTTAAATCACTATTATCAACAAAATATACTAATTTTATTATTATTAATAATAGGGAGATCCCCGCTCGCCGTTATGGGGGCGGGTGAGCACTTATAGGGCTACGACTAGGCCCATATGTACTGAATCTCATTTAACCAATCTGGGAGGCTAGTCTTTGAAATCTTCCAGCCTCCCAATTCTTTCAAGAAAGGTCGAAAGAAGCAAGACACCAAAACTCCTGGTAATACTTTGGAGGTCCGTTCCCAGTCATGTGATAAGAAGGGCATTCCTCAACAATGCGAGTTTTTTTCTTGGCCAAGACCACATCGTCGACAAGTATCATTGGTCCATTTTCCTATATCCTGGTATGGGATCCAATGCTCCCAGGCCCTGCTAGGATTTGCAGGGTAAGATACAGTCTCCTTTGGGTCAGCGAAAAAAGTCCTAGACAACCTCTCTTATCAAGAAGTCGCTCAAATTAAGAGCACTCAGGTCAGTTTGCAACAAATAGGTTGGCTTCTTGCAGACTTATGGAGCTTCTCACAATCCACCGGTAAACTGAGAGTTTACATGCGGTAAATGGCACTGGTATAGAGAGGCTTCTGGTCCTTCACATAAAGACTTAGCTGCCTTCATCCACTGAAGGGTGACGTCAGTCAGGTGCCCCACAGATTTCAAGGCATTTACGCATAGGTTTACCTTGTGGCTCCTGGTCTTCATACTAACCAAAGCTTTAATTGCTGCTTGGCTGTCAGAGTATATGATGATTTACTCATTATCAGGTTCTCCGAAGATGATGCTGGTCAGTCTTTTTGCTGCCAGAGTGATCGCTAATATCTCTGCCTGGAACACTGAGGAGTGATACCTTAGATATTCAGCTAGGTCAACTTCATTTCCACCAGGAAAGTGGACTCCTGCGCTTGTTCTGCCTAATTGCAAGCTTAGAGCCATCCGTAAAACAGGCCACAGTTGAACATTCCACTGAGTGTTTGGAGACCTCAGTACTAGTCTTAAATCTCACTTGTAGATTTAAACGAGGGCTTTGTTCCCGGATAGACTGATGAAATGGCGATTCAAGCCTTCTACTGCAATGAAGACAGGTTCAGCTCGCATGTTCGAGTCTCCAGCCACGCCACCCAAACCGTAACAGCGTAGCTCATAATAGTTCGTATCATGGTAGTGAAATTCCACATTATAACCTTCAATTCTGTCCAATTGCTCAGCTACATAATATGAGGCATATATTGGCTTTAGCAGACTTGTCGACTATATGTCTGATCCAATTCAGCTTTCAGTCCAGAGTCACTCCAAGATAAGTAACTATGTCCACAAGCCAGATTTAATGGCTCACAAGTCTTAATTGGGACGCTCCCATGTTAAAAAAAATATTACTGCACAAGGATAGTCCAGATTCTCTAGCCCAATCCTCAATAAGTCATCAGAGTAAATCTGTGAATAAATTTCTAACACATTATTCAGTTTCCTGATAGTTCACTAATCACCATATTGAACAAAAATGGTGAGAGACATCCTCTTGTGGAGTACTTGGCTGATTAGTTCACATTGTGTCCAATCGCCACGCTTTTTGGAAACACTGCAATATTACAAATTATTATCCCATTGCTAGGCTACCAATGAATGATGAAGGTTTACTTTGGGGGCTTTCTCTTTGTTTCTTTCTTTACATTTATTTTTAATTTCTCTTTTCTTTCGTCATATTCAAATTATTTCCAATATTTAATTTCTTTCCATATAATTGGTAGCGTGGTTATTAATTACGGCTGAGCGGCCATTTAATAGCGTGGGTTACGATTATCCCTAGGAAGTATATTATTCATTTAGTACGGGGTTTAATGTCTGCTTCGGAACCAAAGGCCATATCACTGACGTCAAAAAGAAATTAAATACAAGGAACTGGAAGAAGCAGTTAGAGAGGAAAGTGGCTCCATGAACAAAATCACTTACCACCGTCGGTGACAATGCTCATGGATGCAGAAAAGCTACTCCGTGAATACAGTCACTTACCAAGGAATGTGACGAAACGGGACACATGCACCAGTGACTGCACTCACGGATGGAAGAGGAAAATGAAGAGGTGATAGTAAATGAAGCCTACGAGCCTACCTAACACAAAATGTAAGACCTCGTAGTTGAAGAGAATAACGCTAGCGCTATCCTCTAAAACTGCAAGTAGAGTTAAAAAAATGATAAACATGGTAAGAATGAAAAAAGACAATCCATAATCCAAATTACAACAGTTCGGGGCCCAAGGGATGCCACCCCCTTCTCTTCCATTCACCACAGACAGCTTCAGGATAGAGCCCCTGGGGGCCCTAGGAAGTATAATCAATTTGTTTAATTTAATGTTTACGTTACTTGTCAATAATAATTATCTTTAATTCCTTCATTTAATTGAATAGCACCAAATCAAATATCGAATCAAAAAGACAAGGTCAATAAAAACAACACGCACATAGTTTAAAATTAGGTGTACTCTAATTAATAATGAATTGTTACCTAAATTAACATCTATATAAGTCAATTAATCAATGATCTACCTAAGGAAGAGTATAACTTACAACATGGGTCAAAACTTAAGTGGTTGAGGTCTTGTTTTTTCACTAATAAACACTTGGATTTACCACAAAGGGAGTACTGCGTTTCTGCTGATGTGGATGCGACAAGAAGCTCGTCGGAACCTCAATTAATGCAGGTGAGAACTCTCCTTTCTACTGGCTCGTTGAATTTCTGCTCTGCAACGTCAGAGCCAATCTGCGACAAAGAAACGGTTCTGCAATCTACTACAATATCTGGTTCGCCATCGCTTTATCTTCTACGCATAGTAGCTCTGACTATGTCTTAGAGAATGCAATCTCTCCTGTTGAGACATTGGTGTGAACTCTAGAAACTGCACCACTTTGCACTCGTCTAGGTCCTATATTCACCACTAGGCTGCATGTCATGTATATCTTCATCGGCTAAGTCTTGCGATGGTTGTCTATCGTGGCTCAAGGTTAGGTAAAGACTTCCCTCAGCCTGATCATAAAGGCTCCTAACTTTCTAAAGACTTTTCAGTGTGTAGAGCGTGAGTGGCAGACAATTAGGGAGAGTAAGAACAGGCCTTCAATTTCCACCACTTATATACTCCCAAGATTAATCTAAAACTACACCCAAATCCGATTCTAAGAGAGTCCTCCTTCCATTTCACCAATTTCCATTGGCTCTCAAACCACCTGTAGGTTGTCCACAAATTCACCCTAGACCAATGAAGAAAAGTTACTTATAAATAACTCCTCCTAAATTTCTCAGTAATCATCTCAAGAAAGGCAATACAGTTCCAACCACAGAGGGTACTTATGATCCAACAGAACCACTACATTTAAACACGTCCTGTATTCTAAAAGAAATACGTCTTGTATTTATTTCCTCCTAATTGTCAAATATTTCTGCTGACCACTATAAACAACTTGAGCAAAAGAAACTTTCAAATATTCATTGGAACTTCACAGATTCAAACTTCGAACAACAATCCGATCTGGACATTTTAAACTATACAAGAAAACATATAGGTATTTCTACCCAAACCTCTAAAAAAGTAGTTTCACAAGGGTCTTTAATCTTGTTTAAAATACTGATTTTCCTGTTCTTTAATCAAACTCCCACAGCTCTCAGAAAGTCCGTTTTATACCTTTAATGGGTTAAAGACAATAATTATATCTAATTTATATCCATATGTATGCTATTCAATATACAGGGTGTTTCATTTCAGATCTGACAAAATTTGTCAGCTCGCATAAAAAAAAAACCTTGATACCCTGATTGTAGTTTTTTTTTGCATAAACAAAATGAATTTCCGAATATAACAAATTGTCACAACCGCTTATTTTTCAAAATTTTACAGTTTTAAATTGACTCCTAGGTAGAAATTCACAAGTACTTTCGTCCCTAACAGAATGTTATTAGTGGAAAATAAATATAACAGACAATTACACTACATTTAGCAACATTACAGTAGGTACCAAGGTCTGTTATGTTTAATTTCCACTAATAACCATCAGTTAGGATGTTATTTGTTGAAGTGGGGAAAGTGGTGGGATTATTGATGGATTTTCTCAGAGTAGCATTCTTCATTTTCAATAATATTAAATTAATTCTTAGTTATCACAGTTAAGCGAAAGAACAAATCTATAATATAGTAGGTATATTATGATGAATGACAGAAGTATATTTTATTTACAGAGTTAGTTCATAGTTTAGTGATTTATTTTATTATTTCTTTACAATGATAATTAATTATTTTGATTCTTTTCACCGAATCTTCCCGAAGAGTTGTTTCCGTGTTCACTAATACAATAAATAGAACTGCCTGGTCTGAGCAATGATTGATAACTGTGATCATCCTAAAGAGTGATGAATAAACTCTAGGGGAAAGAAGTCACTGTGATGATGTACTATCAGAGAAAAGAGTCTCTGTGATGATGTACTATCAGAGGAAAGAGTCACTGTGATGATGTACTATCAGAGGAAAGAGTCACTGTGATGATGTACTATCAGTGAAAAGAGTCACTGTGATGATGTACTATCAGAGAAAAGAGTCACTGTGATGATGTACTATCAGAGGAAAGAGTCACTGTGATGATGTACTATCAGAGGAAAGAGTCACTGTGATGATGTACTATCAGAGAAAAGAGTCACTGTGATGATGTACTGTCAGTGAAAAGAGTCACTGTGATGATGTACTATCAGAGGAAAGAGTCACTGTGATGATGTACTATCAGATAAAAGAGTCACTGTGATGATGTACTATCAGAGAAAAGAGTCACTGTGATGATGTACTATCAGAGAAAAGAGTCACTGTGATGATGTACTATCAGATAAAAGAGTCACTGTGATGATGTACTATCAGAGAAAAGAGTCACTGTGATGATGTACTATCAGAGAAAAGAGTCACTGTGGTGATGCACTATCGGAAGAAAAGAGTCACTGTGATGATGTACTATCAGAGAAAAGAGTCACTGTGATGATGTACTATCAGAGAAAAGAGTTACTGTGATGATGTACTATCAGAGAAAAGAGTCACTGTGGTGATGCACTATCAGAGAAAAGAGTTACTGTGATGATGTACTATCAGAGAAAAGAGTCACTGTGGTGATGCACTATCAGAGAAAAGAGTTACTGTGATGATGTACTATCAGAGAAAAGAGTTACTGTGATGATGTACTATCAGAGAAAAGAGTTACTGTGATGATGTACTGTCAGAGAAAAGAGTCACTGTGGTGATGCACTATCAGAGAAAAGAGTTACTGTGGTGATGCACTATCAGAGAAAAGAGTCACTGTGATGATGTACTATCAGAGAAAAGAGTCACTGTGGTGATGCACTATCGGAGAAAGAGTAAATATTTTCTTCAATAAATTAATAATATTTTAAAACAATTTACCTACTACTAATATGCTTTCACTATTTTGTACCTTGATTACCTTCAAACCAATTATAATTCAAAGAAGGTCTGCTTCTTCTGGCAAGGGGGCCTTTATTAAAAAAATATATCATGACATTTTATTCAGTATAGCAGAGTTCGCTACTCACTGGGTTGAAGTCTGCTATTTGAATTTCTATGCAAGCTATCATCTATGGTTACATTTGCAGATTGTGAAAGGTAATATTTTAGGTGGCATTTATTTCCTGGACTTTAGTAGGACGATTGGTCAATGTCTAGAGACCATCTGGTTAAATTTAGGGAGCGAGTCGGTCAAAGGTCAAGGTCATTCATAACTCAAAAAGTAATCAACAAAATTGCCTGACATTTTTTGAGATCATTGGTCAACATCCAGGAACCATTCGGTTAAATTTTTGGAGCGAATAGATTTACAGGTCAATATATAAGCGGCGGAGAAGGTATGCGCTCGTGAATAATCAATATTAGGAGTTTTGTTTGGCATTAGTTTGCTATGCAGAATAAATACAGAAGAATATTATATTATTTTTACCAAGATTTGGTAGACTTGTTTAAAGTTTATTCCAGTTAGAGTATTGGTTTCTGTATTGGAAATCTTCCTTAATTAATGAAGTGACTTTATTATCATTGGTATTTGAAATACTTCTTAGTTATAAATATTATGTTATAAATTGGCTAAATTTGGATATTTTGATAATTAATATTCGAAAAATATTTCTCAAACTCTACAATTTATCATTATGTCACTGTTATTTATTTATTTTTAATAAAGGAAAGACAGAGGACTTTTAAAACTATATAATAAAAATGTCTATGCCTGCAATAAATGTTTTTATTAAAGAATTAATAATTTCCATTATTCAAAGGAAAAAAATATCTTTTATTTTATAACAATTTATTTTTTATTTTATGTTTATTTTTCAAAGAGTACAATGCAAGCCTTACTTAAAAAGAGAAAGAAGATGAGCATTATATTTACACAAGGGTTACAAAAATACACAGAAAAGCAAAATAAGTAGATATGTCAGTCAACAGCACGATTCTGGGATTTGAAGGATACCGTCACCTGCAGCTCATCAGGTTGTCTCGCTGTGCTATTCGTACGGGGGAGACTGTTGAGAGTCACTGTACACACCCCTTTTCTCTCAGCTGTTTTTATAAGAAGAAACTAAACATCATAATTTAGAGCTTATGAGTTAATTACGACTTTAAGTATTGGGATGCACGGCCAACAAAAGAAGGGTAAAGTAGAAATAGAAGATGCGAATTAAACACAAGATGAAAATTTCAGTAGGTTATTAAAAACAAAATCGTATCAAAATATGAGTACATCAATATATTTATTGTGTCATATAAAAAAACATTATTCAGTATCCAAGATACCTGATGGTATTTGTGGATGCCAATTAAAATGACGATATGATTTTATATTTTCTTGTGATAATTCTGTGTTGTCTCACAATGAATTTTCTTTAATACTGATATATTTTGATGTGATTTTATAATAATAAGCTATTACAATTGCATAACCGTATTTAGGGTAAGTTCCGAATTATTGGTCAGTACTACATCTTCGGACATATAAGAAAAGACAATAGCACTATCTAATAATAAAAAAAATTATATTGTTTTTTCTTATATGTCCGAAGATGTAGTACTGACCTATAATTCGGAACTTACACTAATTCGTATCTTGCAATCGGTGACCCTAGACACTTTCATTCTATTGGGGTAACACATGGATAAGATTTACATGCTTTTCTATGGTGATATTGAATATGTTTGGCAATAATTTAGCCCAATAATTTTCAGCAGAAAAAATGAGAAGATTGCGTCCCACAATGGAAATTACTGTGGCAGAAGAGAATATCATCCCTATATTGCATGAAGCCTTTATAGTTAATATTTTAACATAATATTTCAATTGAGTGCTATAGTTTAGATCATATTTATATAATAAAGACATAAAGAATGTTATACTTTACACAGGGTAATGACTCAATTACCGACTGCTTACTGTTACCGCAAAGTGACTGTTTAATTACGTCATGTTTGGTCAAACAAAATGTTCAACATTCAGTCAGACTAATGACTTATGTTAACGCCCCTGTACGGTAACTGTGACCATACGGTAATTGAGTAGTTACCCTATTTATATAGGATAAAATATTAAATATTATAGTGACCGATATGCAACAACGGGTTAAAGGCTAGGCGCACACCAAAAGAGAGATAGCAAGAAAGATTGCAAGATTGAACTGGGTAACACAGCATTCGAAGATACTAGATAAGTCTGTATGCAAACTTTAATTCGACAGTAATTCAACTTTGAATAAATTAAATATGTTGCACTGTAATAGGTTTTTTAACTCTCTCTTGATGTGCGCGGGTACAATCTTGCAATCTTTCTTGCTATCTCTCTTTCTATCTTGCAATCTTTCTTGCTATCTCTTTTTATATCTTGCAATCTTTCTTGCTATCTCTTTTTCTATCTTTCTTTCTATCTTTCAATCTTTCTTGCTATCTCTCTTTCTATCTTGCAATCTTTCTCTCTATCTTGCAATCTTTCTTGCTATCTCTCTTTCTATCTTGCAATCTTTCTTTCTATCTTGCAATCTTTCTTGCTAACTTTCTTTCTATCTTTCAATCTTTCTTGCTATCTCTTTTACTATCTTGCAATCTTCCTTGCTATCTTTCTTTCTGTCTTTTAATCTTTCTTGCTATCTTTCTTTCTGTCTTGCAATCTTTCTTGCTATCTTTCTTTCTATCTTGCAATCTTTCTTGCTATCTTTCTTTCTATCTTGCAATCTTTCTTGCTATCTTTCTTTCTATCTTTCAATCTTTCTTGCTATCTTTCTTTCTATCTTTCAATCTTTCTTGCTATCTCTTTTACTATCTTGCAATCTTCCTTGCTATCTTTCTTTCTATCTTGCAATCTTTCTTGCTATCTTTCTTTCTATCTTTCAATCTTTCTTGCTATCTCTTTTACTATCTTGCAATCTTCCTTGCTATCTTTCTTTCTGTCTTGCAATCTTTCTTGCTATCTTTCTTTCTATCTTGCAATCCTTCTTGCTATCTCTTTTTCTATCTTGCAATCTTTCTTTCTATCTTGCAATCTTTCTTGCTATCTCTCTTTCTATCTTGCAATCTTTCTTTCTGTCTTGCAATCTTTCTTTCTGTCTTGCAATCTTTCTTGCTATCTTTCTTTCTGTCTTGCAATCTTTCTTGCTATCTTTCTTTCTGTCTTGCAATCTTTCTTGCTATCTTTCTTTCTATCTTGCAATCTTTCTTGCTATCTTTCTTTCTATCTTGCAATCTTTCTTGCTATCTTTCTTTCTATCTTGCAATCTTTCTTTCTATCTTGCAATCTTTCTTTCTATCTTGCAATCTTTCTTTCTATCTTGCAATCTTTCTTGCTATCTTTCTTTCTATCTTGCAATCTTTCTTGCTATCTTTCTTTCTATCTTGCAATCTTTCTTTCTATCTTGCAATCTTTCTTTCTATCTTGCAATCTTTCTTTCTATCTTGCAATCTTTCTTTCTATCTTGCAATCTTTCTTGCTAACTTTCTTTCTATCTTTCAATCTTTCTTGCTATCTCTTTTACTATCTTGCAATCTTCCTTGCTATCTTTCTTTCTGTCTTGCAATCTTTCTTGCTATCTCTCTTTCTATCTTGCAATCTTTCTTTCTATCTTGCTATCTTTCTTTCTATCTTGCAATCTTTCTTGCTATCTTTCTTTCTATCTTGCAATCTTTCTTGCTATCTCTCTTTCTATCTTGCAATCTTTCTTTCTATCTTGCTATCTTTCTTTCTATCTTGCAATCTTTCTTGCTATCTTTCTTTCTATCTTGCAATCTTTCTTGCTATCTCTCTTTCTATCTTGCAATCTATCTTGCTATCTTTCTTTTGCTGTGCGCACGGCCTCAAGTTGTGTCCTTTCGAACTTCTTTGGGTTCAAAATAAATTAATTTCAATGAACGAGATTATAAGCATGTAAGAAACTATGACTAAAATTTAGAACTTGTTTACTAATTACCCATCAATTGATATACATATTGATAAAATAAAATTACTTTCTAACATATACTCTCTCTAGCCGATAGTAAAAATAACTTCTTCATGTGATAGTACTATTACTTTCTTACAGATACTTTCTAGCCGATAGTACAGAGTAGGTGTGACACATGCTCATATGGCAATGAATTAGTTTCACGTTAACTCTGAGACAGAGATGGATGACTGTTACACCAATCACACAAAAATGTCAAGTGTCTGCAAAGTGGTGTAGATATTTCATGAGAAATGAGTGGTCTCTTTCACTTCATTTAGCCCTACTAATTACATTATAATTAACCAGTGAGTGATTACAGAGAATGATGTTAAAAGATATTATGTAGAATTTGAAGAGTATTTCCAATTTATATAAAAAATCATAATGTTTAAAATTTCAATGCTTCTCAATCGTATTTTGTTTTGATGGCTAAAATAATTAGCATATTGTAAGAAAAATAAACCTCTAATTAAAATATAACCGGAGGGTATTGTAGAAAATAATATGAAAATATTTTCTCTAACGAGTAGCCTATAGCATAAATAATATTTATACAAATTAGATACTAAAGAAAATAACAAGAAAACAGTAATCATAGAATCTATTTAAGATGCTTTTAATTTTAATAAATTGAAATTGATTGAACTCCAATTTTTTAGTTATAATTATTTTGATATTAGATACAACTAAATATTTTCAATCTTCATATAGTATTTTACAACAATGCGATAAAATAAATTTAATAATTCAATTGGTTTTATTAAGCATATTGAATACAACGTAAACTGTATAAGAGAAGAGTATGCATGATGTTAATTATACAAACACAGTTTTCTAGTTTTCTACAACTTTCTAATTTTTTAAATTTGTCGTCGTGTACCCAGACCAATTATAAATATTTACAAGCAATACAATTAGGAAAACCTTTTTTGGAAATGTGAAATTAGTAAGCCATGTAAAAATCATTACAAATACACTTTCTTTTGACTGTACTTATACTCTGCGAAATTAAAATAATCCTTTATTTTCCAAAGAACAGTCACGCTTGTCGTTCACTTTCATCATTCTTACTCCATCTAATAATCACCAACACCATTAAACATTTCTATTCTTAATGTCTTCTTTTGAAGAATGGGAGGGAATACTAGGGAGAAATAATGATTCTCATCTTTTAATTGTTTTTGTCAATAGTGTTTTATTCCTCAGATGTTTTCTGGATGAAAAGGTACACAGGTGTCATACCACCTCGTTAACAGCATTATTACTCCTAATAAAGGCTCTATCCAAGGGAATCCATGTCAACGTAATGAGGAATAGAAGAAAAGAAAATCTCCTCAATAGAATTGCTTTTCTATCTGATTTACATAATTAAATTAAAATGGAGGTGTTTGAAGTGTATTTTACATTAATTTATTATTATTATCCTACTGTAATACAGGCAGGACTCGCCTTAGGTACAACTCACTTTTGTAAAAGCGGTTCTTATTTCGAGTCATGTTTCGAAATAAGAACCGTTCGTAGACATATAAAACGGAGACAATTTTTTGTGATTATTTCACGGTAACTAAAAAAACATCAAATTTATAATCCAGAAGAAGTTATTAGAAGCAATTGGTTCAGAAATTCAACATGTCCCATTTTAGGGTTATTTCCGTGTTATTGCACGGTTCCATATTTACGAACACATGAAAATCTTTTTATAATAAACATTATTTAAAATAGATGTTAAATAATGATTGTAATATTTTCTTTTCTGACGCGTCCGAAAATGTAGAACCAACCAATAACTTGGAACTTAGTACCCTACTACCAAAATATTTCATAGAGCATAAAATTGCTGTTTGTTAAATGTAGCACAATAATTATAGAAGTCTAAGTATCTATTAATTACTCCCCTATACTGAGTGAGAGTTAAGCTATGGATGGATTTTAAAACATTTAATAAATGCACGACTTTAAACTTTTTCATCACAGTCACAAACAATGAAAGACTGTATATTATTATTAATATGCTTGTATACGTAGTACTCTATTAACTCTAAAATAAATTTTCTTTCTATAACTCATAGAAAATGAGATATAAAATCGAGGAGTGACAATTATAAATTTCTTGTTACTTTTATTCGCTGTAGTTACCGTTTGGTAACTAAACTGAGTCGTGATTTGGTAACTAAAGCGGGGGATGCCTGTTATAGGAACATAGATAGATAGTACTGTTTATTATTCGTATAACTTTTTCTCCAAAATATATCATATAAAATGAAATGACAATTAGCAAATGCAAAAAATGATCGAATTTCAATATTTACAGTTAATAAAAAATATCAACATTTTCAAATTAAAATAAAGACATTTAATATTTTAATGATATATTTTTCATAATGTCTTAGTGAAATTATCATCCTATTTTAATTCGCACCAGTTAATTACCTTCAGTTTATACAGAATAGAATTTGGAACAAACATCATAGAATTTTTTTTTCAATTTTATATATAAAAACCCCTTTTTATAACCATTCTATTAGAGTATTTATTTTCCCCTGTATCAAAAACAACGGACACTTGTAGGTATTTACTGAACTCTTACACATGTTCCGTGAGATCACATTATTGCCGAATGCTAGTTCGTATTTCCAGTGCAATCCCACGTGCCTCGGAGCGTTCGAAGCCAAGCCAACTTGACAGGATTCGTCTCGAGTTACTAAATCTGATTTGTGGAAGTGAGAGAAATTTATGTGCAGCCTAGATATAACGAAGGAATCGTAAGGAATATCATCCTGAAAAGGAGGAGGATGGCTACCAGTGAAATGGAGACAATACTTACTATTTGCATTATTGTATTTCACATCATTACTATTATTAAAAATTCCTTATTTCTTAGGGATTATTATTTATTGCGTATATTAACAATCTTATATTACTTTTCAGATTAGTAACGATTATTATTTAGATTATTAAATGTATTAATAGTTTTAGATTATTATTAAGATTATTTCTTATACCAATAATATTATATTTCTATTTAGATTAGTAATTATATTAATGATTTTATATTGCTTATTAGATTATAACTAATATTAATTATTTTAAATATATTTTTATTATTATGACTTGTACTAATAATTACTAATACTAAAATAATAAATTTTAGACTATTACAATTTTCTAATTTTTTTTAGATTATTTCTTATACTTATAATTATGTATTACTTTTTAGGTTTTACTTCTATAAGTTTAAATAAGCTAGAACAACATTTTCTTCTACATCATATCTTTAAAATAATGCTTATTCAATACTTCCAATAGAATATTCTTATATTGTGATTACTATAGTTCAAATTTAAACTATTAATAGATGGCCCCCAGGGGCTCTATCCTAAACTGTCTATGGTGAATGGAAGAGAAGGGGAGTGCCATCCCTTGGGCCCCGAACTGTTGTAATTTGGATTAAGGATTGTCTTTTTCATTTTTACCATGTTTATCATTTTTTTTTACGCTACTTGCAGTTTTGGAGAATAGCGCTAGGGTTATGCTCTTAGATTTTTGTGTTAGGTAGGCTCGAAGGCTTCATTTACTATCACCTCTTCATTTTCCTCTTCCATCCGTGAGTGCAGCCACCGGTGCTTGTGTCCCGTTTCGTCACATTCCTTGGATCTATCTATGAGCCTTGCCACTGACGCTGGTAGGTGACTTTGTTCATGGAGCCACTTTCCTCTCTGACGGCTTCTTCCAGTCCCTTGTACTTAATTTCCTTTTGACATCAGCGATATCACCTTTGGTTCCGAAGAAGACGTTAAACCCCTACTGAAATAATAATAAAATATTAATATATGCCGATGTTTTATCAATTATTTACAATAATTCTACAAATTCCTCGTGAAAACCGGACATATCTCATTAAATTTCCTATAAAATAATATCCTCATTTCATATTATTTCCAAAGAGTCACTACGTGCCAAAGATACATCAACAAAAGACCCATTCTCCATAACCCAGCCATCAGTTTTAGGATGGGTTTGCAGACGTGAATTTACCAATAATAAAGGAACTCTCGACTTCTGACGCCGAGCAAAAAGTCAAAAACGAAGTAAATACTTCAATGGCCCTTCAGATCTGACGAGGAGCCCTCATTAATGAGCAAAGTAATGAGCAAAAACAAATGAGAGATGAGTCGTTCAGATATGAGTGGCATATTGTAATGATTTGGCCTGGAGACACTGTAGATAGAGGCCTGGAGACACATCAGATAGAGAGGCCTGTATACACTGTAGATAGAGGCCTGTACTGTAGACACTGTAGATAGAGGCCTGGAGACACATCAGATAGAGAGGCCGGAAGACACTGTATATGATGAGGCCTGTAGACACTGTAGATGATGAGGCCTGTAGACACTGCAGATGATGAGGCCTGTAGACACTGCAGATGATGAGGCCTGTAGACGCTACAGATGATGAGGCCTGTAGACACTGTAGATGAAGAGGCCTGTAGACACTGCAGATGATGAGGCCTGTAGACACTGTAGATGATGAGACCTGTAGACACTGTAGATGAAGAGGCCTGTAGACACGGTAGATGAAGAGGCCTGTAGACACTGTAGATGATGAGGCCTGTAGACACTGTAGATGATGAGGCCTGTAGACACTGTAGATGATGAGGCCTGTAGACACTGTAGATGATGAGGCCTGTAGACACTGTAGATGATGAGGCCTGTAGACACTGCAGATGATGAGACCTGTAGACACTGTAGATGATGAGACCTGTAGACACTGTAGATGATGAGGCCTATAGATACTGTAGATGATGAGGCCTGTAGACACTGAAGATGATGAGGCCTGTAGACACTGTAGATCATGAGGCCTGTAGACACTGTAGATGATGAGGCCTGTAGACACTGAAGATGATGAGGCCTGTAGACACTGTAGATCATGAGGCCTGTAGACACTGTAGATGATGAGGCCTGTAGACACTGTAGATGATGAGGCCTGTAGCCACTGTAGATGATGACCTAACATTCTCCATATAAATGTAAATATATTTCTATCTCGCTACAGCCCACTAATTTCCTTCCAAATTACATTTAATAATTCGAAATTCTCGATGGAAGTTCAAATAATTGTTCCTGCAATTACCTTTCCGAAACTTGGAGCATATTTAGTTACTTTGTCGACATGGTAGTTGCAATTTCAGTAGTTATAGCAATATCAGATCGCATGAAATAGATTGGCTTAGTTGAATCAAATTGTCTAACTTTGAGTAGGACACAAAACTACATAGACAACATAAATAATATAAGATTCAAAGAGGGAGGTTGGAATGAAACTACATACTTATTTCGTGACAGTGCTTCATAAATCACTATTATAAGAGGTTTGATTCATTGATATCTATTCATTATCCGTTTATAATTTAGATAACTACTAAATATATACTGAAAGACGGTATTTTCCATCAAAATAAAAGCAGAATACAATTATTATTAATTCCATTATTACACGGATCTTATGGTAAAACATGAGAAAATATGAAATTAATTTTCACAATTTATAAATTACTCATCCCTAAAAAGAAACTTTACTAATTGTAAAACTAGTGGATGTTTTTGGTTTGAGTACCAGACTAAAAATTTGTAAGATTTGGAATAATAGGAAATTAGAAAACTGTGATTTGTGAAATTAGCATTGTGCAGTGCTCTTTTCCCTAATGGTAATACATTGCAAACTAGAAATGCTAACAAAAGTAAATATTACTCTTCAAAAAGTGGGTAGAAATCATGGTTATTCAAACCTCTACAATGAACCACCAGTCAGCTTTATAAAGGACATAAGGGATCTTATGTTTGAATTTACTCATGTGAAGGTATCACATTTAAATCTGTCACACTTGATTTTTGTATCACATTCAGTTCTTGTGAACCATTCGAAGATTGGAACTGCAGAAGAATCACTGTGTACGTTGCAATGAACCCCAGCACCTAAGAGAAAATACGATCAAATTCAATAACTTAATAGAGATAAAGTATATTTAAATGTAGATGGTAATGATTAACAGAAGCCCAAATTAATCTCACTATTAAAGGGTCTTCTAAACTGAATTATTTATCTTAAAACGATTTCTTTTGTGTATAGATAGTATTTTATTCAATTTTTCTTTATTTATTGAACTGTAACATTAGCTGTATTATCCTGTATATTTTATTTTTGTTATCCTAGATAGAAGAATATCGCATTGAATAGTTTAACTAATGTATGTTTTAACTTCAGAGCTAAAGGCCATAACGCTTTTGCCAATATGGTTTTAAATGTGAGGGACTTTCAATTTAAAGGATTTTGAATACAAGGGACCACAACTGAATTCAGCCTAACTTCTATTTCAAGAAGAATGGTAACCATTTCTTACACCTAAAATGACGTGAATGTATCTCAAATTAATTGCAATATGACCCTTCGTGTCATAGTTAAGAAATAGTTATGAGCACTGAACAACTTCTAGTGTCAACTGTACTTACGTCAACCAATAGAGATTTCGAAAGAACGAAAGTTCCATTCATATCAAAAGCAGGACATTGGTCAATCAGATTTCTCAATTTCATCAACTGTAAATAAACGATAAATTTTACAATTTAATGCCGCAACCTTTGTTCAGTATCAAAATAAAATGGAAAAAATGTATCTGTATAAGAGATTAAGAGAGCTTTGTCAGAAAAATTAACGACTTCAGACGATTTAATGGTATGAATGAAAGGATAGAAAAAAAATAGGTTTATTCTTCCTTCCATCAATTCTACCATGCACCACCATTCTGTGCCTGCACACAGTGTGTCCACCAAAAATGTTCTACTGCCATAATTCTACATATTCATCACTTTACGATAATATATAGGTACCTTAGATACGTAGATTAATTGATAAATTATAAATAGCATTGGGTACATTTTTGGTTGCCACACTGTATACCGTTAGAGGAAATTAAATAAACCTCCAACAAAGATAGGAGAAACAAAGATATTATTCTTTGTAGATTCCCTGTAGCTTTTAAGTAATATTTAATTTTACTTTAATTAAGTGGATGGTGATCTTTAGCGTTGCAAGGTACAATCTTACTCAATCACGGTGGTAGAATGGATTCATGAAAAAACCTTAATTACTGTATTTTACTTTAAATCTCTACTTATAAATACAATATATAGAATAATTCAAAGCTGGTACACTTTTGTATGGGTCAACCTGTATACATATATTCTTCAAAAAAGTTGTTCTAGGTTTATTGTCGTTCAATTGAACTGTATCAAGTTTTATAAACCATCAAGAGAAAAATAGTGGTACCAAAGAAATTTAAAGGAGAGAAATTCAATTTTATTGACCAACCGAAACATGCTCGCAGCTATCTTTGAAATTTCAGACGGAAAATATTTTATTTCAGTATTCATACATCAATATACCAAAAGACAGCACACGCGCGTTTAAGTGTATGTAAATATCTATTACATGTACTTCTAGTGAGTAGAAACGTGTGTACTGACCCTAAAAACTGTATATTCAGGTATTAAAGTCAATTAATTGATTAGTAAGGGTTTAATTAACACAATGGTGGTCAAGTGTGGCGCTGATTGTTATTTCTCGCACTGAAATGGCAATGGTGCCTACCTACCTATTGCAAAGTTATTGTGATTGAAAGAAAATTCAAGTTCATTATATGGAACTTTTTTATTATTTTACCGGTAATATTTTAAATGTGTATTAATATATTCTACAAACATGGTAATCATTGTTAGTATCTTTACACTTTAGCTGATTATGATATATTTGTGATTAGATTCCAGATATTTATCCTGTTGATTTATGAACATCATATGCCATTTAACACAGTTAGACATATTTTATTGCTATAAACAATGTAAAAATTGGGTGCATAGCTATAGCCTTATAGAATAAACAAGTGATACAATAACAAAAATGCTTCATTATTGAAGAATCAACTTACTAATCTAGATCCATAACTGCCACTAATTCTCATAAGAAATATCTTATTTTGTATAAATTTGACAGGAATGCTTTTCTTTAAATATGAAGTAAAATTGTTAATTTTTACTTTAAATTGTTACTCTTAGTAATAATTTAGCTTAAATATATATAAAAGCGTAATTTGATTTGTTAAAGCTACTTATAGATTTCATTTTACGTTTCCTATTCTTTAATATGTGGTATGAAATAACGGAAAAATAACATAGTATATGACAAAATTTCATTTTCTATGAAAATAACGAAAATATTTGGTAGCACCGAAATTTCCATTTCTGGCAATCTAAAAGAAAATTCTGCCCACTCTTGGTTTAACGTCTGCTTCGGAACCAAAGGCCATATCGCTGACGTCAAAAGGGACTAGAAGAAGAAGTCAAAAAGGAAAGTGGCTCCATGAACAAAGTTACTTAAAACCACAGTTTTTGACAAACTCATGAATGCAGGAAAGCTACTCCGTGAATGCAGTAACTACCTAAGTAATGTGACACAAGCACCGGCTGGTAGATGCACTCACGTATAAAAGAGAAAAAGAATAGGAAAATAAAGAGGTTATAAATAGTACATAACTTCCTAACAAAAAGATCTAAAACCTTTTAGTTGGAAGAGCATAACCTATAGTGATATCCTGTAAAACTGCAAAAAGCGTTAGAAAAGGATAAAAATTGTACAGAATCCAAATTACAACAATTGTAATTGAGATGACACTCTATCTTTCTTCCATTCACCACAAACAGCTTCAGGATACCTATCAATGTACTGATAAGAAGCGAAGCAAGCGATTTTAAACTAATTATAATGCGTCAATAATTTTAAATCAAATCTACTAATTTAAGAAAATTCTTATACTTGCTTCTTATATTCTGAAAATTGGGGCAACGATAAAAGCCCACACGACAAAAGCCCTAGCGACAAGAGCTCTAGCGACAAAAGACCACAACGACAAAAGCCCACACCGACAAGGGCCCTAGCGACAAAATCCCACACCGACAAAAGCCCACACCGACGAAAACAAAATTAGTATTCCTGCAATATAAATAATCCATGTATGTAAAGTTGGACGAATAATAATTTTACAGTTTTCTTTCTACGGAATCATTGTAAATTTGAATTATGCACCAAATAAGGGCGCTGCTATCGCAGAACTTAATTTTAAAACATTTTAATTTATGTTCTAATTTTTTAGTATATACTACTGGAACATTTAGTCAGACGTCAGGTAACCAGCAGACGTCTTGTTCAGTTGTCATGTATAGTCTTAGATTCTATAGCCAAGTACTTCGTTAATACTTTATTTGGCTACAATTATGTATACCCCTTATACATGGGTAATTAGTCAATTAGTATGGTTGTTGATGTCCTGAATACAGATTTTATTCTAATTTTTCATCAAACCGTGGAGCAACAGTTAGCATATAACTGTAAAATAGCCGAAATGTTTTGTAGTTCCTGATTTGTATATTGTACGTATTCAACTTGTTCCAGGAAAGCAACGACAACCTACAATTTATTTATATTTACTCACAGTTTCCATTGTCTAGTGTTTTGAAATTAAGTTCTGCGATAACTGCGCCCTATTTTGGTGCATAATACAAATTTACAATGATTCCGTAGAAAGAAAACGGTTAAACTATTATCTTCCATCGTTCCAACTTTACATATATGGATTATTTATATTGCAGGAGTACTAATTTTATTTCCGTCGGTGTGGGCTTTTGTCGGCGTGGGCTTTTGTCGGCGTGGGCTTTTGTCGGCGTGGGCTTTTGTCGGCGTGGGCTTTTGTCGGCGTGGGCTTTTGTCGGCGTGGGCTTTTGTCGGCGTGGGCTTTTGTCGGCGTGGGCTTTTGTCGGCGTGGGCTTTTGTCGGCGTGGGCTTTTGTCAGCGTGGGCTTTTGTCAGCGTGGGCTTTTGTCAGCGTGGGCTTTTGTCAGCGTGGGCTTTTGTCAGCGTGGGCTTTTGTCGGTGTGGGCTTTTGTCGGTGTGGGCTTTTGTCGGTGTGGGCTTTTGTCGGTGTGGGCTTTTGTCGGTGTGGGCTTTTGTCGGTGTGGGCTTTTGTCGGTGTGGGCTTTTGTCGGTGTGGGCTTTTGTCGGTGTGGGCTTTTGTCGGTGTGGGCTTTTGTCGGTGTGGGCTTTTGTCGGTGTGGGCTTTTGTCGGTGTGGGCTTTTGTCGGTGTGGGCTTTTGTCGGTGTGGGCTTTTGTCGGTGTGGGCTTTTGTTGGTGTGGGCTTTTGTTGGTGTGGGCTTTTGTTGGTGTGGGCTTTTGTTGGTGTGGGCTTTTGTTGGTGTGGGCTTTTGTTGGTGTGGGCTTTTGTTGGTGTGGGCTTTTGTTGGTGTGGGATTTTGTTGGTGTGGGATTTTGTTGGTGTGGGATTTTGTTGGTGTGGGATTTTGTTGGTGTGGGATTTTGTTGGTGTGGGATTTTGTTGGTGTGGGATTTTGTTGGTGTGGGATTTTGTCGGTGTGGGCTTTTGTCGGTGTGGGCTTTTGTCGGTGTGGGCTTTTGTCGGTGTGGGCTTTTGTCGGTGTGGGCTTTTGTCGGTGTGGGCTTTTGTCGGTGTGGGCTTTTGTCGGTGTGGGCTTTTGTTGGTGTGGGCTTTTGTAGGTGTGGGCTTTTGTTGGTGTGGGCTTTTGTCGGTGTGGGTTTTTGTCGGTGTGGGATTTTGTTGGTGTGGGCTTTTGTTGGTGTGGGCTTTTGTTGGTGTGGGCTTTTGTTGGTGTGGGCTTTTGTTGGTGTGGGCTTTTGTTGGTGTGGGCTTTTGTTGGTGTGGGCTTTTGTTGGTGTGGGCTTTTGTTGGTGTGGGCTTTTGTTGGTGTGGGCTTTTGTTGGTGTGGGCTTTTGTTGGTGTGGGCTTTTGTCGGTGTGGGTTTTTGTCGGTGTGGGTTTTTGTCGGTGTGGGTTTTTGTCGGTGTGGGATTTTGTTGGTGTGGGATTTTGTTGGTGTGGGATTTTGTTGGTGTGGGCTTTTGTTGGTGTGGGCTTTTGTTGGTGTGGGCTTTTGTTGGTGTGGGCTTTTGTTGGTGTGGGCTTTTGTTGGTGTGGGCTTTTGTTGGTGTGGGCTTTTGTTGGTGTGGGCTTTTGTTGGTGTGGGCTTTTGTTGGTGTGGGCTTTTGTCGGTGTGGGTTTTTGTCGGTGTGGGTTTTTGTCGGTGTGGGATTTTGTTGGTGTGGGATTTTGTTGGTGTGGGCTTTTGTTGGTGTGGGCTTTTGTTGTATGGGCTTTTGTCGTATGGGCTTTTGTCGTATGGGCTTTTGTCGTATGGGCTTTTGTCGTATGGGCTTTTGTCGTATGGGCTTTTGTCGTATGGGCTTTTGTCGTATGGGCTTTTGTTGGTGTGGGCTTTTGTTGGTTTGGGCTTTTGTTGGTTTGGGCTTTTGTTGGTGTGGGCTTTTGTCGGTGTGGGCTTTTGTCGGTGTGGGCTTTTGTCGGTGTGGGATTTTGTCGGTGTGGGCTTTTGTTGGTGTGGGCTTTTGTTGGTGTGGGCTTTTGTTGGTGTGGGCTTTTGTTGGTGTGGGCTTTTGTTGGTGTGGGCTTTTGTCGGTGTGGGATTTTGTCGGTGTGGGCTTTTGTCGGTATGGGCTTTTGTTGGTTTGGGCTTTTGTTGGTGTGGGCTTTTGTTGGTGTGGGCTTTTGTTGGTGTGGGCTTTTGTTGGTGTGGGCTTTTGTCGGTGTGGGATTTTGTCGATGTGGGCTTTTGTTGGTGTGGGCTTTTGTTGGTGTGGGCTTTTGTTGATGTGGGCTTTTGTCGGTGTGGGATTTTGTCGGTGTGGGATTTTGTCGGTGTGGGCTTTTGTCGGTGTGGGCTTTTGTTGGTGTGGGCTTTTGTCGGTGTGGGCTTTTGTCGGTGTGGGCTTTGTCGGTGTGGGCTTTTGTCGGTGTGGGCTTTTGTCGGTGTGGGCTTTTGTTGGTGTGGGCTTTTGTCGGTGTGGGCTTTTGTCGTATGGGCTTTTGTCGTATGGGCTTTTGTCATATGGGCTTTTGTCGTATGGGCTTTTGTCGTATGGGCTTTTGTCGTATGGGCTTTTGTCGTATGGGCTTTTGTTACCCTTTCCTGAAAATTCATACCCTTCCTCAATAATTAGAGAAAGCAACAAAAGCGATTTCCGATTTTGAATCTGTAAATTTAATGCTTTACCAGCGGACAGTTTTGGCGATTGCCGTGTCCGCTTTCCTTATGTTACAAAAATTTAACTTCAATTTACCCCTGAAAATAATGGAGCCGACTGATGATGAACACAAATGTGAGGACCATAAAGAGGCTAAAAGAGCAGTATGCAGTGATTGTGTTAGCCATAACCACGTACATTTTTCTTTCCAGAAAAATAAGTGAGGACTGGATGCAACAGATTGAAGTTACCGTCCCCAAGATCAAAATATTTTTCCAGATGCCTCCGTCGAAGCAAGTGGCATTGAATAAGAAGCACAGTTTAGAACTTTAGAAGAAGACAATGATTTCAATGAAAAGGTGGAGGAAGAAAAGTGCTCCGAAGTATACAATCTATGCTATAGTATGTAAATTTATTGAATAAATAATCAAACACTTGAGCTATTTTCAGTCCGTCATCGAATGGGTCGGTTTTAGCGCGGGAGGGTCTTAAAAAAAATCCTGATGCATAAATTAACACAAAATTGAACATAAGGATCAGTGTCTCGGTAATGTATTTTGCTTCATTCGCATCAATTAGTTCCTAAATCCCGCTCGAAAGATCAAGTAAGCTTTCATCAAAGTTAAAATTGAAACAAAACTGCAAAAGATAAAAAAAGAAACACGGCCATATCGCTTTCCTATTGCACACCATAGTGCGGTTTACAGCTTCTACAATTTTTACTTACTTTCCTAGTATTTGATCAAACAAACGAAAATACAGATATTATACAATGTAGAATATAGAAGTTAAAATTTGAGGAGTCATGAATGGATCTTACGTGAATTAATTTAACTTTTCAATAAAGGCAAAAATTGCTTGATTATTGATTTATATTCTAAACATATTTTGTAAATTCTATATAGGTACCTTATTCTCAAGTCGACTACTTGAGTTGCGAGATGAGAGAATAGTCAGATTCCATTTGATTTCTTGCATCTGGAAGAAGTGGGTATATAGTATAATTTATAGACAGTAACTGATGCTTGTTCATTTCATATAGAGAATGCATATAAATACCTTCTTTTCAAATTGATTCGTCGAATTGAAGAAACTGACCATTGGAATTACAGACGCTACGAGAAGTGTGATCGTAGAGAGTCTTTTAGAATTATCCAAATCAATGAAATTTATCAAATTGTACATGGACAGAAGTAAGAAAACCAGAAGTGAGAGCATAATGACGTTTACTGGTTTCCCAAAATGTCTCGTCATTGATTTGATGATCCTAAAGTAAATAATTATTTCTTCGGATATTTCAGATAAGTCAACACTCTCCAATATCTTTAAAGAGTTCAGTTCAGTTGGAGGAAAACTGTTCAGTGTCCCATGATCAGTTTTCGAAACAGCTTCTGTAAAGGGTTCCATTATCTTAGTCATGAAAAATTGTATTATAGTAATGGTAGAAGTTAAACCTGTGCGAACATAGTTCATCGATGAGTAGAGAATCAGGGTAATGTAGAACTTCTGAGCCATCAAAGTAGTCGGAATCTTACTCCCATTATCTGAGGGGTACAGGGCAACTGCGTACATCATTGTTGGTATTAGTAGGAACTGAAATGCAGTTCCCAATAGAGTGCGAATGATGAACTCAGTAGTTGCAGGATATCCAGAAACATCAGATAGAAGAGTTACAAATTCTTTGTGATTTTCATGGCTCGTCCATAAGAAGGTATAGACCAAGAAGGCGTTCATAACCGCAGTAATATTTGTTAAAATTTCCATGAAGAGGAAAGTGTCAAACTTGTTTGGTAAAGATGTCATCGTATCGTATATATTCCATGCTACGAGCAAAGTATTAACCAACAGGAAGAAAACGCTGTACATTTGCCAAAATTTTGACTTTTTCCACCTTCCTCTCTTAGAATAGGAATACGGATGAAGACCAAAGAATCTAGTCACGACGCTTGATCCATACATGATTGTCGAACGGCTTAAGCGCATCTTCAAGTGTCACCTTCCAGTTTGATACTTAATCGAAAAATTATATCAAGTTTCTGAAAATAAAAATTACAATTGTTTACGAACTCTGTCGCATGAATCAGGCTGAGTCTGGGAGATTTGACAAAAGTATAAACTTTCATATTTACAGATTTTAAAAACGTATTCAAGTAAATTTTCTGAAAATACTTGTCGCTGAAATGAGTTTTACAGGAAAATATTCTGGAGTACAATTTGAAAAAAAAAAAAAAAATTTACCAAAAAAATAAGTAGTTAGTAGAAATACCCATATGTAAATCAAACCCAATTCAAGAACGTATATTTCCCCTCTGCATCAGTGTTCGATTGAGTTAATGATAAAATTTTGAGCTAATGATATTGATTGTCATTGTCAAATATATGTGGCAAAATATATAAGATAACTGCATCGTAAATCAATTTTCAAATTTTCCTAAAAATGAAACAATACGGTATTCAAAGCTTGATAACTGACTAGGGTCACTGGGCTAAACCAAGGCCATTTATAATGTAACCCATCCGTACCCTAGCTTTTAACAGCTGATCGCCGAAATCATAACAAAGCGCTACGCGTCCATTAATTTAGATAGGAATGAATAGAAAAAATCTGGTTGTGTTTTCCTTTAATTAACTTGTTTTTATAGTTACGAGTGGAATTTTTATTCAAATTTTTCACAAAGTATTCTCTTGAATCTCTGTTATCGACTGGAATATTTTTTTATCGTAAATTTTAGTTTTTAACAGTGAAAATCTTGAATTATTCAAGTTTTATTCACTACTTATCAAGTATGATCAAATTGTCAGCAGTGTTTTGCAGATGAATAATATCCCTATGGATTATCATTAATTATTCTTACTACATCTGAGCTATACCTAACTAAGCTTATATGATTCAAAACATTTGACATAGGATCCACTCCATTTGTGACCATATTTAGGGAGGTCAGACTGCTGGAACTGGTGAAGTATTCTTCGAGAAATCTTCAATTTTGCCTTCTGTTCTCACCAAAATTCTTGGAAATAAAGAAGAATACATGCAATTATCTTTTTTAGTTCAATTCTTACAAATGAACAGGTGTCAAAGTTTGTCACAAAATCATAACCTGAACAGGTGTCAAAGTTTGTCACAAAATCATAACCTGAACAGGCTGTGAATCAATAGCTATAGGATGAACCTTTAAAACAATGTGTCATCAGTATTCACTAATTCTAGGTAGACTACATTTGCTTAAAAATTATTATTTATCGAAATGAAATATTCCAATCGATAGCGGAGATTCTTGAGATTACACTGTAAAAATTGTAATTCAAAATTCCACTCGTAACTATAAAAATAAGTCAATTGAAGGAAAACGCAACCAGTTTTTTCTATTTATTTCTATCTAAATTAATGTGAGCGTAGCACTTTGTTATGATTTCGGCGATCAGCTGTTCAAACAATAAACGCCAGAAATTCGGCCTGATCAACTATATAGATGGCCTCGCTAAACACCATATATTGCCGAACAGTTAACGAAATTAGTCTTATCAATCTACTACAGTAGGTCTAGTCTTCTTTATATGCAACTAGAGTATGTACTAACAAATAAATTAAAACAATTGATACGGGTTCCAAGGTAAGTCAATGAACTAATATTTATATTTTCTCTGTCAATAGACATTAACTGTGTGTACCAATAGTGATTAATAACGGTGTTAATATTTAAGTAAGTAATTATTCCAAATCAAACAAATAGAAAACCGTAATTTTCATTATCACTATCGATAAGTCTATTTTATTATTATAGATTAATTAATCAATATATACTAGGGATGGGACGAAGTATCGACATCGGCATCGGCAATGGTATCGGTATCGGCAGATATTGAAAAGTATCGGCCGATACTTGGCCGATACTTTTATTATCATTCATTTTTTATTCATTTATTAAATTTTATTTTCTATTAAATTTGTATTATTCTATAGCCATAAATGAAATAAATAATTAAAGAAATTCATTATAAGTACCAATCTAATAATTAACCAACTTTACAGAATTTACAGAATCTACCAACATGTTTTTGAGTCTGACTATAAATTCAAGATAAGAATTATTCAGCTACTATTTACCATTTTTGCAACTATTTATGACAAGTACCAAAAGATGATAACACACATCAGAAAATTTATCTATCTAATACCAATGTATTTCAATTAACGTGAAATATGTAGATCACTTCATGTTATACTACATTGAAAGAGCATCTGCTCTGTTAGTTTAACGAGTTAGAAGTTTACAAACTTACAAAATAATTGATACTTAATAAGTTAGTAACTCATTAAGTGTCAATGAGTTTTATAAATGTAAACTTTGAAAAACGTAAAGTATCGGTATCGGCAGGAATCGGCATTTTAATTTAAAGTATCGGTATCTACACTTATTGCAAGTATCGTTATCGGTTGCTTTCGTAAAGTATCGGTATCGGCAAGTATCTGTATCGGCAAAATTTTTGGTATCGTCCCATCCCTAACATATACCCCATTACTAATTATTATTATTAAGCATTATCGAAAATTCAATTCAAACAACTTAATCCTGAAAAGATAAATACACAACAACAACAACAAAATATCGGATCTTTCCCATTTGACGACCCCATCAAATTTAATTTTTTTTAATGTATTTTTGTCCATAGAATCCGAAAATCATAATAGTTTTTAGTAGAAACTAATTCTTTTTGAGATACGAAGGTTTAAAGTTATTTATTTCCTATGTATACTGAAGGATTGAGAAATTACTCAAACATTGTAGGTCTTTTACATGAAACTGTGATGTAGTTTGTTGTATCTGCTAGTTCGTTGTACAGCACACTTCATCACTGATCAATGACCTGGCAGGGGTGGGGGGGTTATGCTTTATACAAAAAAAATATTAGTTTATTCAAAATATGGTTCTGATTTTCGGATTCCCACCAAAATCTATTTGAATTAAATTTGTCGGGGGTCGTCTAATGGAGAAGATCCGAAATAACGTCTAATATATAATCAAAGTATTCATGCACTCGATTCAAGTCTTGGATCTAAAAACTTTATAGCAAATTATTCCATTTAGCTATTTCTTACTGCAAAATGAAGGTAATCTGAACGATCTAATTAAACTAAATCTTAATAATGAATTCTGCAAAATGAAACCAATGAACGATTATTTAATTTCCAGAAGATAGTAATGTTCTTGGGCCGAAGTTCTTACGTATAACGATGCCTAAATATTTTGCTTCGAAAGATTCTAATGGTAGAAAACGAACAAATCTTCGAAGAGAAATACTACCAAACTTGAGAAATAACGCAATTAATGAGGTGGGATAAACTGCTGATTCTGGTGTGGAAGCGAACGGTCTGGGGAAATTGGAGAAAATTTATCGGTGAGCAAACTTTGTTTGCATTTCTAAAGTTTAAAATTGCATAGAAATATCAAATAAAAGTTTACATAATTATTTTATAGAATTTTTTTAATTATGGAAAAAATTACGATACCAATTGATGTTCAATTTTCATGGCTAATAAGGAAATATTTATCTCGAAATGGATGGATTCATTAGTGAAAAAATATTAGTAATATAAAAAATATTAATAACAGTTGTTGCTTATAATAATCATGGTTATTCATTAACGTTAAAATAGTTTTATGAAAAACTATACCTCTTTGCACGGTAATGAACATATAGAGAGAAAGTAACGGTAGGACTTTAGACGATAAAGTGGGATCCCTACTTAATTTTCAACTACCCCCCCATAACTTTCTTTGAATATCCAACAAAATTTAACATAGTGCTATTTTATAGCCTGTAAAAAGACATAATAAACTCTACCCGAGAAATATACTCCTCTCGCCCTAAATAAATGTACAGAGGACTATGTTCAATAGATTTCGCAAAAACAGCTTTGTGAGCAAACTAAGGCGAAGTTTGAAACCTAAGACTTGGAGCACTTCAGAGATCCACCATCAACACTAAATCTCAGACTCTGGCAAACTCCTCTGCTAATCCCACTGCGAAAAGAAGATTCTCCCAGGAATTAGAACTTTGGAACAACTTTCACTGTATCCGATCAACGAAAGGGTGTTGGGGAAAATCTCAAATAAACTTTATTTACATCTTTTGGCCTTCAGAGACAAGTTATGGTAATGAATATTTGAAGTAAAATAAAATTGGTATTCGAATCGTGCTTGTTTTAATTAATACTTTCAGTTTGATAAAAAAAACTAGGAGTAATCCTATTGGAATATTCTTTAATCAAATAGTTCTAGTTATTTATATTTTATTTCTATGCGATTTTTAATAATTATTTCCACTTTTAATACTCGGTATTAAAATTATTATTTACTCAGGCATGTTTTTTTGCCTTCAAATATTATTTTTCTTGGTTTATAATTTTATTTCAGTAGAAATAAATTTCCTTTCAATATTCTTTCAATTCTGCAGTCTACTGGGAAATTAACAAATATGAAACAGAAATAAAAATACATCACATAGAGGTATAGAATCGAAAGTAAACAAAACAATACAGAAATTTAAAATCGAACCCATGTCTATTATATAACAACAGCAGTTTTTTTTAGTCTGATTCCTGGAGATCGATATGGTGAATAAACACTTATTAAACTGTTTAAAACATTGATGCTATGCAGAATTTTATTTCGCATGGAACAGATTATTAAACAGATGTCTTTAAATAAAAATAAATCATTAATTTTATATTAATTATCCAAAAAAACGTTTTTATATCAAATTATTTTTTCCAGTTACCGAACAAATGACTTGGATCATAATAAACACTAAAGTATTTTTTTTTTCTAAATTAACGAGCTATTCAGTGAGTTATTACATATCTATGTAAATTACCAATCTTGCCTAACCTAACCAATATTCTCCTTCAAGTTACACAGCTGATGACAATAAGTTGGCAATATATACTGTCAAATGACCGAACAGATGACAATATCAAATGACCGAACAGATGACAATATCAAATGACCGAACAGATGACAATATCAAATGACCGAACAGATGACAATATCAAATGACCGAACAGATGACAATATCAAATGACCGAACAGATGACAATATCAAATGACCGAACAGATGACAATATCAAATTACCGAACAGTTGACAATAAGATGGCAATATATACTGTAAAATGACCGAACAGATGACAATATCAAATGACCGAACAGATGACAATATCAAATTACCGAACAGTTGACAATAAGATGGCAATATATACTGTAAAATGACCGAACAGATGACAATATCAAATGACCGAACAGATGACAATATCAAATGACCGAACAGTTGGCAATATATACTGTCAAATGACTGAACATGCAGTTGGCAATATATACTGTCAAATGACTGAACAGTTGGCAATATATACTGTCAAATGACTGAACAGTTGGCAATATATACTCTCAAATGACTGAACAGTTGGTAATACTCTCAAATGACTGAACAGTTGGCAATACTCTCAAATGACTGAACAGTTGGCAATACTCTCAAATGACCGAACAGTTGGCAATTATATACTGTCAAATGACTGAACAGTTGGCAATACTCTCAAATGACCGAACAGTTGGCCATGTATACTGTCGAACGACCAAACAGTTGACAACAGTCCAATATGTACGGTAATATTACCGGCGCTGGGGCCTAGCCACTCGAGTGTAAAGAAGTGCCATTGACGGAATTTCTCGTCCAGATTCTCCTATTTTTTAATACGAGAGGAAGAGGATATTTCAGAAGGAATTAATTAAGATGAAAATTAGATTTCCGGGAGATTTTGCGAGTCAAATCGAGAGATATGAGACGACGGCGACAAAACTCGAACATTCAAATTTTATTCAACTGGAGAAAATTAGACGACGGAATTCCGCGCATTAGCCGATGCTGAATTGAAATTAGACGGAATTGATGATTTAAAGTTTACGTTTCGCTTAATTTAAATGGTTACCTAGTTTAGTTGAGGCAGTGAATAGTAGTTATTTAGTTGATGGTAGAAATGGGACACAATATGGTGTGCCATTTCTTCTGTTTTTGCAGAGTGACTCTGTTCAATATACGGCAGAGTACCATCAGTGACAGATGTACTGCTATACCTACCTGCTCACAACTCTCTGTAGCCGATAGTACCTGTCTGGGGATATTTTGACACAGTTCGCGCGATATTAAAGTGAAGATCTGCATCTGTCTTATTTGAAATAAGAAATATACAATATGTGTGGTAATGCCGTCTGGAAATTATTCCCTAAAATACAATATGATGGAGCATCTGCAAAGCTCTATTGCTTTTACAACTATTATTGATCTTTTTCTGTAGCTGCGGGTTTAAGAATTTATAAAGTCAGTAAATATCAAATAAACTTGATATAGTTTTAATATTTTTCAGTGAAAAATCTTCTCAAAAAGGTTCATATTTTTCACGTTACACACATTTAAAGAGTTCATATCTAATATTTATCTAACCAAGTTTAATTGATTTTATTCTTGTAATATATTCCATAAGAAGATAATTGCAATTCCCACCGTGTTCCAATTCCGAATAGGAATCCCCATCTAACAACCGACGTACACTTATATTCCATCCTCTCAAAAAAAAACAGTTCAAAACTTTCTCAAAAGTTGCATCACTTCAATTACTTAGTATAAATAATCTCAAAGTAATAATTGTTAGTATTATTATTCTACGAACAGTACAATTTTTAAAAGTTTATAATTTTACATCATATTTTATTTAATTGGATTCATTTGGAAGATTTTGAAATGAGAGAGAATATGAAATAGAATAAAATAAATTAAATTGTAAGTGTTTTAAGATTTATTAATTTTTCTATGAAATGAATATTATCACTATCAATAAAATTAGTAAAATTATTTAGTGTTTAACATTTAAAATTAATTAATTCCTTAATATTGGTTCGACTTGAATCGAGTTGGATTATATAGTTAACTATGTTAATTATCTAATAACTTTATGCAAACTGCAGCAAGAACGGTATTTACTGAGGAAGTTAGACAATATTTTGCACTCACAAGATTTTTTTCAGCACCTATTTTTTCTGGTGAAGAACATTTCCATATCCACGGCAGAGTAAACACTCACAGTAGTCGTTACTGGTGCACTATTCTAACCATCACTGGACAGCATAGAAGCCACTGCATTCACCTCCAACAACCGTGTTGGTGACCATATGGGATGGGGAAATTTTTATCCCACTTTTCATTGATACAAATTTTAATGTTGATAATTATCTCCATTTAGCCCAGCTTGACTACTGGCCTGATTTTCAATTTTTACCAGACCCAAAAAAATTATCTTAATGCGATATGAATATATAATTTGTACAAAACCGTGAGGCAGTAGTAAAAAGAACATTAAGTGGCCACCAAGATCACCTGATCTTACACCTTGTGATTTCTTTCTAGGGGGATTCATCAAAAGTAAAGTTTATTACACTTAACCCAGGGATATAAATGAGTTGAAGAACGGAATTCATTAAGTATTTACATAAGTATAACCTTGTAAATGTTTTATAACACTATAGTTATACTAAATTTAGTCATTCGACTAAACTAAAACTGAAGTACCTAATAAATATATATTAGGTAAAATTATAAAACTAATTATTAAGAATCTTGAGATTGTATTAAATCTAATACTTAACTTAATTTTAAAACTTTAAATTGCTTTGATATTGAGGAAGTTAATAAAGTTTTAAATGTAGAACATATACTATTATACGTACACCCTAATATAAATTAACTTTTTTTTTAATGCGATACTAATAAACATATATAAATAAAGCATATTCAGAGCTGACGCAGTGTCAGACTGAGTGTCAGTTCTGACACACAGTCAACAAATTAGTGCCGCTAAGCGACTCACAAGTGTCAGTTGAGGTATCAAGTGACACCAGAATGATGGATAGTGACACCATCTACGAGGGGTGGTCCGCAACATCCGCTAGACTGCGATAAAACTATGATAGAATAAGAGGTAATTAACTACTATTATTATATTAGAAATATAGTCACTATATTTATAGTAAGCACAATAACTAAAAATAGGAACAAATAAAATAAAATATAACTATATATTTTAGAAAATTTCAAAATATAAATCAAAACAAATAAATTAATTTGTAAATAAAAACAAACTTTTACAATATAAATAAATCAACAACATATCCTGATGTAAATCAAAGTAATATGTTCTATAAAAAAAAAACAAGTGTAAACTGAATTTTCAAATTTCCGGATTAATTTCCCTTTTTATCGCCTATATTTTTAATTCAGACTATTGTTTGCATATCGTCAGTAATTTTGTATAACGAAACAGTATTATGCTGTCAATGAACAGAAATGTCCTTATTAAGCAATATAAAATATTCATATTTCGGTATGTTCCATACTTTCGATCGAAAAAAATAATTATGAAATCTCTATTTTGATGGTTATATTATCGAAAATGTTAAACTGTTCGCTAATGTGTTACTTACCCAATACACAATTAAAAGAAGCCTAATAAGATTTTGTGAATGGAGTAAAATAAATCTCTTGACACCTTGGCTTTTTGTTCTTTTTTCAGTTCTTTTATTGCTGTTAGAATGGGACCCTAAGTTGCTTCACATCCGTCACAGGGAGTTTTTTGCGACTGTGGAGTTCAATCATGCAAATCGAATGCTGTCGAAGCGTGATGGTGACACAGACACGGTCAGATTAAATCCCTACTGTGGCCTTCCCTAGCCAATATCAAGGTTTGTCCTTAAACGCCCTCAATAAATTCGTACAAATAAAATGAAATCAATTTACCGCCTTCATTCATTAAAATTTAAAATATTTTATTCTCATACAATTAATTGTTATTCTAATACATCCTAGATAAATTCAAACAAAAAAAAGTAAAAGTTTAATCTTTTATTCATTCAATTTCATTCAATTTATCATTGGTACTTATTAAACGAAAATATCAAACACAAACAAATCTATATATATTATATTTAATTGCATAGTAGCAAGATAAGTTAATAGAGATTTGAGGTCAAAATAACCGATAAAACATATCTTAAATGACGCTACGAAAATTCCATTCAAAAAATAAATAAGAGCACATACCATGTCATTACTTTCACACTCTTTGTAAATTCTGCAGTTACTAAATAGTTTAAAAAATAGGCTAAAATTGTACTGCACTAGCATTTGGATTAACTAAATAGTTAAAAAAATAGGCACGTACTGCACTAGCATTTGCATTAACTAAATAGTTAAAAAATAGGCTTGTACTACACTAGCATTTGGATTAACTAAATAGTTAAAAATAGGCTTGTACTACACTAGCATTTGCATTAATTAAATAGTTAAAAATAGGCACGTACTGCACTAGCATTTGGATTAACTAAATAGTTAAAAATAGGCTTGTACTACACTAGCATTTGCATTAACTAAATAGTTACAAATAGGCTTGTACTGCACTAGCATTTGCATTAACTAAATAGTTTAAAAAGTAGGCTTGTACTGCACTAGCATTTCATTAACTAAATAGTTAAAAATAGGCTTGTACTACACTAGCATTTGCATTAACTAAATAGTTACAAATAGGCTTGTACTGCACTAGCATTTGCATTAACTAAATAGTTTAAAAAGTAGGCTTGTACTGCACTAGCATTTCATTAACTAAATAGTTAAAAATAGGCTTGTACTACACTAGCATTTGCATTAACTAAATAGTTTAAAAAGTAGGCTTGCACTGCACTAGCATTTGCATTAACTAAATAGTTAAAAATAGGCTTGTACTGCACTAGCATTTGCACTAACTAAATAGTTAAAAATAGGCACGTACTGCACTAGCATTTGCTTCCATCACTCGAAGCCTCTGTTCTTTTGGGTAAAAAGGCTGGCATCAGAATATTAGGCTATATGGTAATATCCATGCCCACTGAATGTGATTACTCTCATATTGCAGACGAGTAATTACAACGTCATTGTGTGTTGATGAGTTAATTAATGCAGCAGCTATAGAGCTTACACCTCTCTCTGATAATCACTCAAATTCACTGTCTAAAATGCAATAAAAACATTTTGATGAGATGGAGGTATGGTGAGGCTTAGAAGATTAGGTCCTAATCTAAAATTAACACAATAGAACTTTCTCAGGATATTTCCTCTAATATAAACCGCAGATGTTGATGATTAGTTACCTAGATTTGTCTTCTGCAACACGGATATCGCTGTTCTTTTGTTGCAAGTGACATGGAGTTGTTTGAGTGCGCATAATTATGCTAATTTGAAGCCAGACTCGCTCTTTTGATGCTAAAAGTAAACTTTGAAATGTATCTATCTGTGCCCTGTGTACTATCTTTTAACCTTTCACTTTACCAATAAACCCGAAAAGAATGAAAGACAATTAAAAGAATATTGCCACAATATTGGAAATAAGTAGGAAGAAATTGAAGACTATAGATTCGACAAATATAAAATAAAAATAAAAACGTGGCGAAATATTAGCAAAATGTTGAAAAAAATTGGTACACAAAATTTGAATAATTTTGGTGAACTAGCTAGTGTTAGAATAATAATTAAAAAAGAAGCCTTACGCATTATATAGTTTAATATATAATTTTCAACTTGTAAAATGAGCATGTTGATATTTTAATCGGATCTATATAGGTACAGATATCAAAACTTGTGCTGAAATTTCAATGATTTACAACTATAATATTACTGTACAAAAAAAGTTTAATCTATATAGATATCTTCTATTCATTTAAATAGTATTACAACTACACACTAAATACCAGGTACAGGTTAAGATTCCGTAGGAGTATGCAGAGTACATTCAATAGTACATACATCAATAGCTCACAATGACTTTGTTTGAGATGTTTGTTTTGTGTTCAAACATGCAGGCCGTGTCAGTGCATAGCAATTATGCTGAGTAAGTTTGCTTATCGCACCATTGTTTGATTCATTTGTTATGAAAACACAAATCCTTAGAAACACCTTCCTTCGCATAAACAAAGAAAAGAGAAAAGTAGCAACTAGAGGTGCTTTGTGGGAGAAAAGTAGCAACTAGAGGTGTTTTATGGTAGAAAAGTAGCAACTAGAGGTGCTTTGTGGTAGAAAAGTAACAACTAGAGGTGCTTTGTGGTAGAAAAGTAGCAACTAGAGGTGCTTTGTGGTAGAAAAGTAGCAACTAGAGGTGCTTTGTGGGAGAAAAGTAGCAACTAGAGGTGTTTTATGGTAGAAAAGTAGCAACTAGAGGTGCTTTGTGGTAGAAAAGTAACAACTAGAGGTGCTTTGTGGTAGAAAAGTAACAACTAGAGGTGCTTTGTGGGAGAAAAGTAGCAACTAGAGGTGCTTTGTGGTAGAAAAGTAACAACTAGAGGTGCTTTGTGGTAGAAAAGTAGCAACTAGAGGTGCTTTGTGGTAGAAAAGTAGCAACTAGAGGTGCTTTGTGGTAGAAAAGTAACAACTAGAGGTGTTTTATGGTAGAAAAGTAGCAACTAGAGGTGCTTTGTGGTAGAAAAGTAACAACTAGAGGTGCTTTGTGGTAGAAAAGTAGCAACTAGAGGTGCTTTGTGGTAGAAAAGTAACAACTAGAGGTGCTTTGTGGTAGAAAAGTAACAACTAGAGGTGCTTTGTGGTAGAAAAGTAACAACTAGAGGTGCTTTGTGGTAGAAAAGTAGCAACTAGAGGTGCTTTGTGGTAGAAAAGTAACAACTAGAGGTGCTTTGTGGTAGAAAAGTAACAACTAGAGGTGCTTTGTGGGAGAAAAGTAGCAACTAGAGATGCTTTGTGGTAGAAAAGTAACAACTAGAGGTGCTTTGTGGTAGAAAAGTAGCAACTAGAGGTGCTTTGTGGGAGAAAAGTAGCAACTAGAGATGCTTTGTGGTAGAAAAGTAACAACTAGAGGTGCTTTGTGGGAGAAAAGTAGCAACTAGAGGTGCTTTGTGGTAGAAAAATAACAACTAGAGGTGCTTTGTGGTAGAAAAGTAGCAACTAGAGGTGCTTTGTGGTAGAAAAGTAGCAACTAGAGGTGCTTTGTGGTAGAAAAGTAACAACTAGAGGTGCTTTGTGGGAGAAAAGTAACAACTAGAGATGCTTTGTGGGAGAAAAGTAACAACTAGAGGTGCTTTGTGGGAGAAAAGTAACAACTAGAGGTGCTTTGTGGGAGAAAAGTAACAACTAGAGGTGTTTTATGAGAGAAAAGTAACAACTAGAGGTGCTTTGTGGGAGAAAAGTAACAACTAGAGATACTTTGTGGGAGAAAAGTAACAACTAGAGATGCTTTGTGGGAGAAAAGTAACAACTAGAGGTGCTTTGTGGGAGAAAAGTAACAACTAGAGGTGCTTTGTGGGAGAAAAGTAACAACTAGAGGTGCTTTGTGGGAGAAAAGTAACAACTAGAAGTGCTTTGTGGAAGAAAAGGATAGGGAACTATAGCTGCCATAATTGGAAAAAAGATAACTATATAGGTAAGCATGGGAAATTATAGGTAAACAAGAGTAACATGGTATAATCAAGAGTAACATTCAGCAGTAACTGAATAATCAGCAGTAACTGAATAATCAGCAGTAACTGAATAATCAGCAGTAACTGAATAATCAGCAGTAACTGAATAATCAGCAGTAACTGAATAATCAGCAGTAACTGAATAATCAGCAGTAACTGAATAATCAGCAGTAACTAGATAATCAGCAGTAACTAGATAATCAGCAGTAACTAGATAATCAGCAGTAACTAGATAATCAGCAGTAACTAGATAATCAGCAGTAACTAGATAATCAGCAGTAACTAGATAATCAGCAGTAACTAGATAATCAGCAGTAACTAGATAATCAGCAGTAACTAGATAATCAGCAGTAACTAGATAATCAGCAGTAACTAGATAATCAGCAGTAACTAGATAATCAGCAGTAACTAGATAATCAGCAGTAACTAGATAATCAGCAGTAACTAGATAATCAGCAGTAACTAAATAATCAGCAGTAGCTAAATAATCAGCAGTAGCTAGATAATCAGCAGTAGCTAGATAATCAGCAGTAGCTAGATAATCAGCAGTAACTAGATAATTACATTACAACTAGTGATATACAAGAACATTATTATTTTAACAACAAATCCAAGAGTCATCAAAACAAAACTCTGAGCATCAAAACAAAACTCTGAGCATCAAAACAAAACTCTGAGCATCAAAACAAAACTCTGAGCATCAAAACTCTGAGCATCAAAACTCTGAGCATCAAAACTCTGAGCATCAAAACTCTGAGCATCAAAACTCTGAGCATCAAAACTCTGAGCATCAAAACTCTGAGCATCAAAACTCTGAGCATCAAAACTCTGGTCATCAAAACTCTGGTCATCAAAACTCTGGTCATCAAAACTCTGGTCATCAAAACTCTGGTCATCAAAACTCTGGACATCAAAACTCTGGACATCAAAACTCTGGACATCAAAACTCTGGACATCAAAACTCTGGACATCAAAACTCTGGACATCAAAACTCTGGACATCAAAACTCTGGACATCAAAACTCTGGACATCAAAACTCTGGACATCAAAACTCTGGACATCAAAACTCTGGACATCAAAACTCAGGGCATCAAAACTCAGGGCATCAAAACTCAGGGCATCAAAACTCAGGGCATCAAAACTCAGGGCATCAAAACTCAAGGCATCAAAACTCAAGGCATCAAAACTCAAGGCATCAAAACTCAAGGCATCAAAACTCAGGGCATCAAAACTCAGGGCATCAAAACTCAGGGCATCAAAACTCAGGGCATCAAAACTCAAGGCATCAAAACTCAAGGCATCAAAACTCAAGGCATCAAAACTCAGGGCATCAAAACTCAGGGCATCAAAACTCAGGGCATCAAAACTCAGGGCATCAAAACTCAGGGCATCAAAACTCAGGGCATCAAAACTCAGGGCATCAAAACTCAGGGCATCAAAACTCAGGGCATCAAAACTCAGGGCATCAAAACTCAGGGCATCAAAACTCAGGGCATCAAAACTCAGGGCATCAAAACTCAGTGCATCAAAACTCAGGGCATCAAAACTCAGGGCATCAAAACTCAGTGCATCAAAACTCAGTGCATCAAAACTCAGGGCATCAAAACTCAGGGCATCAAAACTCACACTAACAAGTTACAGCAATATATATATCACTAGTGTTAATTATTTTGAGCAACATTTACTAAATCATCAGGGAGGGTTTAAGACCATTGCATCAATTTTGTCACGTAAAGCAGTAATTGTAAGAGAATTAGCATCCCCAAAACTCCATCATAATTATTAAAAAAAATAGAAAGCTGCCGTTATTCACATAAAAGGCATAAACTATTTAATGTTGAGTAACTGCATTAAGTTTAAAGTGACTTAGTGTCCACACACTGTAAGTGCATTGTGCAGTAAGTGTTGTAGTTTGCGTGTTTTGTGGTGTAATAGGGCAGCAAGAGAGTGTTATGTAAATAAGGCCTTTCCCTATTGGAGAGCCTCTTCATTCCGTCTAAATCCAATCTTGAGTTCCTAACAGTTTTATACAACTCAGATTCGCCTCTTAGAAAAGTTTGGTCGAAACGATTTACTCGATTTATAGCTGAATGGCGAGCACTTTCTTTGCTGGAAGTCTTTGGTAACTTCACAGAGCATTTGGGAAATGAAGCGCCGGGGTACTGACTTGGTAGGTGACTACCACTGTAGGTAAAGTGACTACCACTGTAAGTAAAGTGACTACCACTGTAGGTAAAGTGACTACCACTGTAGGTAAAGTGACTACCACTGTAGGTAAAGTGACTACCACTGTAGGTAAAGTGACTACCACTGTAGTTAAAGTTACTACCACTGTAGGTAAAGTTACTACCACTGTAGGTAAAGTGATTATTACTGTAGGTAAAGTAGCTACAACTGTAGGTAAAGTGATTACCACTGTAGGTAAAGTAGCTACAACTGTAGGTAAAGTAGTTAGGCCTAACAGTGGTGTTAGTTTGAATATATAAAAGCAAATACAGGCAGGCCTCGCTCTAAGTACAACTCGCTTTAATAAAAGTGGTACTTATCTCGAGTCATGTTTCGAAATATGAACCATTCGTAGACATAGAAAACGGAGACAATTTTTTGTGATTATTTCACGGTAACTAAAAAAACATCAAAATTATAATCCAGAAGAGGTAATAAGAAGCAATTGGTTCAGAAATTCAATATGTCCCATTTTATGGTAAGTTCCATATTTTTGAACGCGTGAAAATCTTTATATAATAATCATTATTTAACTTTAATTTCAATTGGTATCCATGATGGTTCTAGGTCAATTCGCCGAAAACACATTCGCCGAAAAAAGGACAATTTTTAGCAGACTAAGGTTTACTACAAAAATATAAGTTTATTGAATATCCTGTGTTATATGATTATTTAAAATTGATCCAATTTTTTATTAACTATAAATTAAACGGTAATTAATGGTCTGGTTTTAATGCCATATAAATGCTTGTTCTTAGTCCCATTATAAAAGTTTCTAAATAAATTTAGTATTATTTATTAAATAATAAATATTTCATTCATTTATTCTAACATAAACTTTCTGTAAAGGAGTTGCTGAACAAAATTGATTTTGACTTCCTTTTTCTATTCAAATACATTTCTTCATATTGTCAATATTTTATAAAAGGAATAGTTATATGAATACTCTTAAGACCTAGAAATAAATCTGTTTTGACTGTACCTTCAATAGCTGTTAAAATATACGAATTTAAAGTTGGTAGACTTTTTTGTGGGTCACCCTGTATATTGAAAGCTTCACGAGCGACTCACAGTAGCAGACTGATTCTACAATGTACATAGAAGGACTAAAACACAACAAAAAATCTTTTTCTTTTTTTAACTGATAATAGTACACAGAAAATAGGATTAACATAGAATTTATAAACTGTCACAAATAATACAGCATTAACATTTTCGACGAATTGACCGGTCACCAACCATGATACCAATTAGAATAGAAGTTAAATAATGATTACAATATTTTTTCTGACGTGTCCGAAATTGTAGAACCAACCAATAACTTGGAGCTTATACCCTACTACCAAAAATATTTCATAGAGCATAAAATTGCTGTTTGTTAAATGTAGCACAATAATTATAGAAGTCTAAGTATCTATTAATTACTCACCTATACTGAGTGAGATTTAAGCTATGGATGAATTTTAAAACATTTAATAAATGCACGACTTTAAACAATTTTTCATCACAGTCACAAACAATGAAAGACTGTATATTATTATTAATATGCTTATATACGTAGTACTCTAATATCTCTAAAACAAATTTTCTTTCTATAACCGATAGAAAATGAGATATAAAATCGAGGAGTGACAATTATAAATTTCTTGTTACTTTTATTCGCTGTAGTTACCGTTTGGTAACTAAACTTAGTCGTGATTTTGGTAACTAAAGCGGGGGGATGCCTGTACCTATATGTAAAAATTATAATGCTGAAAAGTATAAAATTTAAAATTCTTTTGAAAGATGGAAACCTTAATGATTATTAAATATTATAAATACTTATGTAGGTTTGTAATCAGTTGAGATATAGTTATTTAAAAATGACAATATGACACATGCTATTCGGAAATTTGTGACTAAACATTTGGTAATCGGTTCATAATCCTAAAAAGGAGCGCAGAATTACACAGTAATATTTAAATAATTGTAACTCACCAATTAGATGTTTGTTCAGTCCTCTCATTGGGTAGGTAGTTTTCAAAATAGGTAGAACACTAGTGTGGCACTAAGTAGGCAGCCAGAAACTACACTACCTAGCTAGTTGTCTTTGTTAGATAAAAAGAATGGAACAGTTGATAAAGTTACACTTTTTATATTATTATTATCACATTCTTGCTAAGTATGTAACCCACAATCTATGATTAGCACAACACGAACAATTGACCTCAAGCAACACAACCATCACGAGCAAATTCAAATTCGTAACTGATTTTTATACTCAAAAACACAGTGGCTTCAAAAAATTTGTGCTAGAGAACTATTTCCTGGAAATATTGCCCACTTTCTAAATTTTTTTCCTTTTCTTTTCTGTATCCTAATAATTGTTCCAAATATTGAATATCAATACATCGAATTTATATACGAAAATTTACTATTATTATATAATGGTAAATAATAATAGTAAATATTAAATGACCCGCAATAAAAAGTTAGCATAAGTACAACTTATAAAATTTTAATTACCACAAACAAATTAAAAAATATAGAAATCATTTGTTCACTAAACAGTTATTTACTATACTAAACTGATTTGTCTAATTACTTTACCTTAAGGTACATTTTGCTTGCAGCGATTGTTGAAATCATCGCTCACCGATCATCAACCATAGCGACTATTGCTGAGCACTACTTCAATGCTATTCTTAAAGGTCCTCTCCAGGCTCCGGGAAAAAAATGAGTTTATTACATAATATTATAGAACTAAGGTCTACGATCAGTATTCCGCAAACCGCATACAATTCGGTTCAGTATATATTTTATTATTTTCTTTTAAAGTTTTTTAGTACTCTGTGAGCAACAATCAAGCGAATCTCCAACCTAGCGCTGAGAAAGAAGATTGTACACCCTTTGTTCTGATTTCAAATTTAGATTTTTAAACAAACAATGCATTTTTGGCCTTCTTTTAATATATTAATTGTTTCTAAAAGTATATAAACGTTTCTATAAAAAGTTTATTCAAATTTAAACCTTAAAACTAATAATAAATAGATTTATTAAACCAAATACCTAGTTGACAATCAAAACAAATGGTGTACATTCTTCTTCTTCAGACTGAAAATTAGAAAGTCGGAAGTAGAGTAGGTTTTGTAGAGTTTGGATTATAAAAATCTTTAAAAGCATATAAAATTAAAAATATGCTATCAAATTTGATGGGGTTTGCAGTAAAATGAAAAGAAGCATTAGCCTCGTTGATTTAAGCAATGAAAAATATTGCCTGGTGGGGACCTTTAAGGGACTGATTTGCAACGAGCGTTTAACGCCGAGCACTATTTCAATATATTCCTTTTGCTGGGCGATCATTCAGAGCGACTATCATAACAATCGCTGCATGCAAGACGTACATGCATCGCTGTAGAACTCTAAAATTTTGACATTGTTACCTATATAGTATATACGATCACAATGTTTGGATATGCGTAGCTCTCGCTCTGAAATTATCATCTATTCCTTGTCAGTCTCAAACTAGCTTTGTTTCAGCCTAATTTTGTCTACGGGTTACACTTCAGTTATCTAGTTAATTATTCTTATAAATTGCCTTTTGGAAATTTAAGTGAGTGTCTGTGCCACCGAGGTAAAAAAGTAACCTGGAACAACTTGACGAAATAGAATATCGCGAACGGGGTGATTGTTTGATTTTCTCAGGGCAAAATTCTTCGGTTCCGCCTAGGAGAACGTTAAAAAGGTATCAATAAATATTTTAAAGCATATGCTCAAGTATGAATTGAAAACGGATTGTCTCCTCTCTGTGCATCTAGAATTAGAAGGAAGACAGAAACCAAATCACCAGGATAAAAGGAATATCTTCATCAAACTCTATGATAAATCTCTCCGTGATGATTTACTTCTGACTTCTAAGGAGCAGAAACCAAATGGATTTTTTGACTCCTTCCAATTAAAAAAGATCACTATATGTACTTTAATCTTTTTTATTACACTAAGTGACTAGATAAGGATATGTGGATTCGGTCAGATCAGCCTTCTGATACAGACTGTATAGTTTTTATTATCAACATAGCTACGCTAGAGGAATTCTTGATTAGAAACTTCAAGTCAAAGGTGACTGATTCCTGATAACATTGAACTATTGGACCAACATCGGTAAACGTTGGCATATCTTATGGGTGGTGTTGAAAGAATCTGAATTCTACGGGTGTTTATGTTGAATCTTTTAAAATGTTATTCATATATGAATCCAGTCACCAATACTGTGAATTATTTGATTAGCTGAACGATACTTGTTATTGATGACAAGTATGAGAATACACTATGCATACATCATTATACTAATTGTCTTTCCTTTTCACCAGTATTATCTATGCTTAGTCGAAGCTGATATTTTTTGCTGTTGACAGTAAAACATGAAAATCCGTCAAGTGTTTTAGCTCATTTATGATCATTTAAGATGTTAGTAGAGGATGATTTGTTGGAAGTTAGTGCTAGGCTGATTCAATCATTGTTAACTGTTATCTATGTAAAAAGACTCTCATTGCATCTATCTAAGACTTCTTATCAATTTTACACATAAAATCTTCAGTCTGCTCTTTCATGAAACTTTTCTTTGGGGGATTCAAAATTATTGTAAGAGTAAGAAGTGTATAGGTTTCTGGGAGTTATACTTAATGATAGACTATTAATTTTTGTTCATAATGCTGAACTTAAATATCAAAGACTATGGATGTATTTTAGCGGGTTTTTTTTTCACCTTATATAGGGTAATAAAAACAATGATTCTCATATAGGTATTTATTTTGTGTCTCTCCAAATGTATATTTATTACCCTCACAAAATCTTATTTATTTATTATTTGTTTATTTATCTGTAATCTTGTTATTCGTATAACTCAAAAAGTATTGAACCCAATTACCTGAAGTTTGATGGGACGATTGGTCACTATCTAGAAAACACTGGATTAGATTTTTGGAGTGATCGGATGCAAAGGTCAAGGTTATGAAAAGGTCAAAATCGAATAAAGTTGAGGCAAAGGTATGCGCTCTACGAGTATCCACTCTAATTTCATATATGATTAACACCTTAATATAGATTCAGGGAAATATATAAATATGTCGATTAAAACAAATAAATTTGCCAATAGAACTTAAAAATATAATTCCAATCAGCTGTGTTGTGGAATTATTCATTACCTCTCGAAATTAGACATCACGAAATGTATAAACTGTTCAAACGTCATGTGAAGAATGATCAAGAATCATATCATCAAGTAATATAATAATTAGGTATCTAGATTTTCCTTTTTATATGTTCTATAATTATTATTGTATATTCATTTCTCTATCAGTAGCTTGTATCAGACAATGTGTTTGTTAGTTATCAAAAATGTTTGTTTTTTAAACAGTCTTTAAATTATTTTTAATTGCACACAAAACTATTTTGCTGTTCTGATCACTCATGTCAACTCATTTTTTTAATTGCCCGAATAACTTTTTTTAAAGTTACCTTAGGACTTTTCTGAATCAAAAAATTTTCCTTTACAAAAATGTACACAAAAAACTCTGTATGGTTGATTAAATAAACTATTTTTATTATTTATTGAAAGCAATATGGCATCGATTGCAAAGCAAACTGTTCCTCTGATTCAGCCTTCCTTTACTCTAAGTTTCTCTCTTTTCTACAAACAGAAGCAATCACAAAGAGAGTTAATCAAACTCAAAAGGTAAAAAGATAATTCGGCTGAGTTGGAATAGGCACACAGGTGCGGTGAATCCCACAGCCGGAATTACCTGCCCGAAGAATGGCACGAATTATTGCTACCTTGGAATCTCAACGAAATACTCCCGACAACCAAAGTTATTTCGGAGGAGTCTATTCTGCGGTGAAACTCAATCAAAAATGTGTTGCTGCTCGCCAGATTGTTCTTTTATTCTCCTTCCAGTTGTAAGAAAATTATAGAAGATTATGATAATCAAAGAATCATAATCTCCATAATAATAGAAGATTATGAAGAACACACTTTTCGTCTTCTTCCTACCTGCCATAAATGGTTATATAATCTGAGATAGTCTTAATCGAAAAACAGATCGAATTTCTTGATTGTTAGTTTTTTTAGGCGATCGTCAAATGTTCCGAAACATATGCCAATTGACTATGACTGTGGTAGGTTTACTTATTGTTTATACTTATTAAATACAGTTTAAGGACAGTTTTCCTACAAAGAATGAAACAGGCTTTACATTTAAACAATCAAACTCCCAATACAATAATCTCTCGATAGATTCGATATCATCTTCACCGATCAAAAATCATAATTGTATTTTATTGTAAAATAGAATTAAATAACATTATATAAGGAAAATCATTACCGTGTAAAATGTTTTTGCTTATAAATACAAATAAGATTTCACCTGAGTGCATTTTCAGCTCACTGCATACCTAAATAGAAGCGTGTTTCCCAGGACAGAATAATAGAATATGTGGTAGTATGAAGACTCCTTCTTTACTCTTCAAGCGACCTATTCATTTTAAAGAAAGGAAACTGTATTTCTACGCAACAAATGTGTCATATTATGCAACATAATATGATATTCTCTAAAAAGATTGTTGAATAGATTTTAACATTATTATTAAGACTGCTTCTCACATGTCAGGAATCCATCCGGGACTTCACCGGTCAAAGATTTTTTATCACTGAGAGGAGCCGGTACGGTGTAAATATGTCCATTGAAATTAAAGTAACGATATACTTTTTCACTGAGACTGAAGCACTGAGAGGAGACAGACCGTACCGGAAACGTCCCGGACGGAACCCTGATTTGTGTAAAGAAGCCTTATTAGTACCTGACTATTCCTCTTCCATTTTTACCAGTAAGAGAAAAGGGGTCACACTTTTAGGAAATTATTATATATACCTATTGGATATTTTGAATGTGTATTTTAACTTTAATTTAATGATATTTGTTAATAATCCGGCCCCTCCCAGTGAACATTACAAAATATCGTTGGCACAATTCATGTACGACACACTGCCCTACAAACAACGGTCTGTCGATTCGATGGAACAATCCATCGATTCGAGATCCCAGGCAATCGAAAAGAAACCGAATTGATATACGTTGTTTACAGGGTGGGTCAATGTGTGGTTGGCCCAATGTGTGGTATTTGTAACCGTCTTATAAATACCTCTCCTATATCAGTAACAAGGATAAAGAAATTACAAGAGATACCAGTTATTTTAAATTTTAATTTTCAAAATATGTACAATTTACTTAGTTTATTTAACAAAATTATAACATTTATATATTTTATTAATGAATCAATCAATTATTTCTAATGAAGAAAACATTTTGCACACTAAATATATGAATTAAATTGCAGCGAGATGAATATTATTAAATATAGTGCCAAAAGCTAAATGAAACAATCTCTGAAACAAACTTTATTAATTAGGTTTATATTTTCTTAATACGTATCATATTTCAGTTTCATCACTATTGTTTTGGATGACTAAATTTAGACGGGTCTGGAATGAAACCAGAGTGTTATGTAACATTTCCAAGGTTTATTTTTGCTGATGCTTCACAGATTCTATTCTTTAACTCATAGATATTCCGAGTTAAGTTGAATAAACTTTTACTCATATGAATCCCTATTGAAAATATCGCAAGAGATAAGATCAAATGATCTTGGTGGCCACTTAATGTTCATGTCACCATCCGAGACTCTGCCAGTATACTTGTTTGGAAACTTTTCATTCAGCCACTGACTGACAGTTCTTAACCACTGAGATGGGGCACCATCCTGCATACAGAAAATCTTATATGAATCTGGTAAAATAAAAAAAGCCAAGATTCAGCAGTAGTAAATTCGAGATAATTATCACCATTAACAGTTGTGCCAATTAAAACTATAGGACAAAAACTCCCCAACTCTTATGGTCACCCACACGGTTGTTCAAGGTCTCTCTTCTCTGCTGTCCAGTGAGGGTTAGTAGTGCACCATTAACGACTATGTGAGTGTTTATTACACCGAGAATATAAAAATTTTCTTCATCAGAGAAAATTAGGTACTGAAGGAAAACCTTTGAATTCAAAACATTGTCTAACAACAGTTCTTGAGCAAATCCCGTTCCTGTTGCATAATCGATTGTGTTAAAAGTTCTTGGACAATTTTGAGTTCATATGGGTGTAATTATGATCTGATTCATGACTAATATTGAAAAGAGTAACAGCACACGTTCTTTGAAATAATCAATTATGGGTTTTGTATCCGAAACAGGTTTTGTTTTGGATACAAAAAGGTTTTTCCAACGTTACGGCTTACCTGAACTTCTTCTGCCATTTCTTACTAAACTTAAAGTGGAGTTACCTTTCAACCAGATCTCTGTGCAAATTTTCTCTGAGTAGACACCATTAATTCAGTCTCTGTATACAATAACACACAAGTTGTTCTTTCTTCAATAGAAGTACATTGTTTTATTTTTGAATACATTGTTACATATATATTTGAATCTAACCTAGATACGTACATAAAAAATTAAATTCTATACTCTGGAGATTGTTAAAATAAACCGAATTCAAATCGAACCAATATCTAGGAAGTTATTTAATTTAGAATGTTTAACACTACGATTATACATCCTATTTACAATGGACGCAGGATTTGTGAAATCACAATTCTAATTACAATTAAATACCCTGAAAACAAATTATAATGTGGCAATACAGAATAAATATGTTTAATCCACATTGAATTAAATCATCATTAAAAAGATATAAGTAATATGTAGTTACTTGTGGTGCAAACATGGTTTCGTTAATTAGGTATTGTACAACTGTTCTAGAAAAATTAACCAATTATTCTTGAATTTTGTTAGATCAAATATCCTTTTATCGCGATACTATCAAGGCATTATTAATTCACAAGCAGTACCGCTACCTTTTTCTAAGGTAAAACCTTACTTTTATTTCCGTATTTCCTTTCTTTCTCGAAATCCTTAGTCCGTACATATGCGCCAGCAAGAGATTATATGCGCCATTCATTAAAATTTAATGAAGAGACCTAAATCTCTTTGGGGCTGAAAAATAGAGATAATTAGTTTAATTGCTCCGGGTTTTAGGGAAATAATCACTCCACGGCGGTAATTTGAGCAATAATATTGAGAAACGATGAGGGGAAAGAGTGGGAGAAGAAAAGAGTGGGGGAAGAAAAGAAGAGAGAAAAGAGTGAGGGAAGCAAAGAGTGAGAGAAGAAAAGAGTGGGAGAAGAAAAGAGTGAGGGAAGAAAAGAGTGAGAGAAGAAAAGAGTGAGAGAAGAAAAGAGTGAGAGAAGAAAAGAGTGAGAGAAAGAAAGAGTGGGGGAGGGAAAGGGAAGAAGAAAAAAGAAGTGGAGGGAAAGAGAAGAGGAGAGAGAGAGAAGGGGAGGAAAAGAGAAAAGAAAAAAGGGAAGAGAAAGGAGAGACGAATAAAAGAGTGAAAGAAAGAGAGAGGGAGAGAAGGAGAGAAAAAGAATACACAGAATTAGAAGGAAGTCAGAGAATTCAAATATAATCCAGATTAAGATCATTATTTTGAGATATATACCGATAAAATGAGAGTACACAAATGCAAGATATATATCATTTGATAGATATATTCTTAGTTTGAAGATGAACAATACTATTATTTGCTCCACCAATACCAACACACCAAGGAACAGAAAAAAGATATTCTATTGAAACAAGACCGCCTATACATATATCGTAGGAGTAAAAATATAACTATTTGTTGATGTAATGACCAGGCCATGGCATTGAGTGGCATTACTCATCTAATGCCCAGGCCATAACATTGAGTGGCATTACTCACTTAATGCCCAGGCCATGACATTGAGTGGCATTACTCATCTAATGCCCAGGCCATGACATTGAGTGACATTACTCATCTAATGCCCAGGCCATGACATTGAGTGGCATTACTCATCTAATGTCCAGGCCATGACATTGAGTGGCATTACTCATCTAATGCTCAGGCCATGACATTGAGTGGCATTACTCATCTAATGCTCAGGCCATGACATTGAGTGGCATCACTCACAGATCTATTCGAGGTGTTTGAGATAAATCCTAGAAATCATAATTCTTGCGATGTGACTAAATTAGTGCCTCCATAACTCTTACTAGGGAGCCAACCTCTCCATCTTCCTCTTTTTGTGTTAGAGAATAAAAATCTGAGTTGTAGTCTATGAACATTTATGAGAGATTTTTCTGAATTTCGGACATTATTATAATTAAGTTACAGAGATGCTTATAGTTAGATCGATTAATAAGAAAGACTGCAAGCTGCAATTTAATAAAGGTTGACTAAACAAGTCTCAAAAAACCGTAGAATCGAAAGCAAAATCTGTTGCCGTTGCATACGGTGTTGCTATCCTTTTCTGAGACGCTAAATTACGAATTTTGGCATCGAACTATTCCACTGAACTATAAAATATCGAAACCTTTAATATAAAAACCAAAGTATCCTCGAATCTCCATTTCTATGTTCCAGAAGAACTTTAGTTATTTCTAGCCCTATAACTCTCGCTAATCCTGCTCCTGAAGCGCTATTACACGCTGCACCAACTTACCAAGTTTAAGGCATCCTTAACGATCCCGAGCCAAATTATGGGGGATCGATTCTACGCGCAGCACGGAGAAGTTAGTTAGTAATGTGTTGCGAAACTTAACTTGGTAGCAATTGGGACGCTGTGTTCTCATGGCGCTGTACTTAACAATATGCCTTTGTTTCTTGAATCCATGGAAGATTAGTGATAAATATCTATACGCTAAGAAACATTCTGATGAATGCTAAATATGGCTAATACTCTTTAACAACAAAATATGACATATTCGTAGATTTGCGTGGGGACTTGGCTTATTTTTCAAGAACATTCATGCAGCAATGTTTGGAGTCATTTTTCCAAAGAAAAATAGACAAGCTGGATGAAAGATGAAGAAGTTTATTCATTGATATGTGCGGTGATTATCTGCAGCCTTTGCATGGATAGCAACTGCACATACGATAACCATGTCCTTCTCTATATTTGACAAAGGACTGTCATGACCTTAAAGAGACCTACAGAACTACGAAGAGAATAAAACTTATTTTTCATCTCTTTCGGAACTAGGAAAATGATTGTGAGTAACCAAACCCAAAAAATACCTTGTGGTTGTGACTGGCTATGGGGACGATGGAAGGAATTATTATTGTTATAAAAGTTTAAAAATGTATTCGAAATTAGTTTGATGAGAAGAGACATGAATAAAAGATGGCCTTATATAGAAGATGACAGTGAAATTATGTTATTGTAAGAAAGAACTTAAAGATTGGTAATTAGAGGAAGGATAAGCTTTACTAAGGCCATCCTTCGTCTCCTTAGTCCTCGAAGGATGATGTTCTGAATTATTTACATCATGGATGAGATGTAATGAGGATTGGGATAGGCAGTTAGGTGATAACACTATAATTGACAATGACTATATATCCTAATAATTTCCCTCGTGTGTTTATTTGTTTATTTGGTGTCCGCTTTTACAATATGGGTAATAAACATGAAGAATGTAACTATGATACGCACGAGAATATACTGACTTGGTATTTAAATTCCTCTGTTTTTATTCAATTTTTTAATGTATTTTAACTATGAAATAAATTAGACTATGCAGAAAATTTAATCTTAATTGAATTCTTTAAAAGTAACCGGCCAATAACGGGTAATAAATTGGTATTGATGATGACCCGTTATTTTTAACGGGAAAGTACACTAGTAGCCCAATAAAAATGAATCAGCTAATATTACTGCAAGGTGTTTGTAGTGATTATTTACAATTTACTTTTACATTTCCATTGACAAACCAATATCAATTTTTTTATTTCATTCATGTTCATCTTTAAAGAATTGCTCTTGAATATGTTTTCTAGAATACATCATTCAAGAAATAGATCGGTAAATTGCAGCCCGCTCCGTTCCAATTCAAATTATCGAGAAAATATTCTTGTGCTATTCGTACGTGAATAAAAATGAGGTTCATACATATCTATACAGATGACTATTTACTTAATCTTGGAGATACCAGAAATTCAACTGTATAAATTGTTGCAACGTTCATTGAAATGCATGCCTATTATAATAAAAAGTTTCGAGTTATTTAGCTATCCAAAGATTGAATTAAAATCTCCATGATTAAGTAAATAGTCAACTGTATGGATTTTCATGAACCTCATTTTTACACACGAACGAATAACCATGGAATATATACTCGATAATTTGGTATGGAACGAAGTAGAATGTATTTTATCGGTCTATTGTAAATAATTATCAACCCTATCAATTTCGACTTGAGAAAACAGCCAATTTACTGACAATGAATGTCATTCGTATCTCCAGACACCAGTTGACCAAAGAGTAACTCTCCAGAGAGGGTCTATGGCTGGTTTTCGTCACTGTCAAAGATTTTGAATGTAGCAGAAGGTAGGCATTCTCCAGTTGAAGCCAGAGAGACACTCAAATTTGGCGATAAGGGCTTGAGAGAGACAGACTCTGGAATCTAAGATATGGAGACATGCGTCGACACATCCAATTTAGCTTCTTTTTCTGTCGTTAATAGATAAGAGTGATAGGAGTGGTGAGTGATAGGAGTGGTGAGTGATAGGAGTGGTGAGTGATAGGAGAGTGGTGAGTGATAGAAGTGGTGAGTGATAGGAGTGGTGAGTGATAGGAGTGGTGAGTGATAGGAGTGGTGAGTGATAGGAGTGGTGAGTGATAGGAGTGGTGAGTGATAGGAGTGGTGAGTGATAGGAGTGGTGAGTGATAGGAGTGGTGAGTGATAGGAGTGGTGAGTGATAGGAGTGGTGAGTGATAGGAGTGGTGAGTGATAGGAGTGGTGAGTGATAGGAGTGGTGAGTGATAGGAGTGGTGAGTGATAGGAGTGGTGAGTGATAGGAGTGGTGAGTGATAGGAGTGGTGAGTGATAGGAGTGGTGAGTGATAGGAGTGGTGAGTGATAGGAGTGGTGAGTGATAGGAGTGGTGAGTGATAGGAGTGGTGAGTGATAGAAGTGGTGAGTGATAGGAGTGGTGAGTGATAGGAGTGGTGAGTGATAGGAGTGGTGAGTGATAGGAGTGGTGAGTGATAGGAGTGGTGAGTGATAGGAGTGGTGAGTGATAGAAGTGGTGAGTGATAGGAGTGGTGAGTGATAGGAGTGGTGAGTGATAGGAGTGGTGAGTGATAGGAGTGGTGAGTGATAGGAGTGGTGAGTGATAGGAGTGGTGAGTGATAGGAGTGGTGAGTGATAGGAGTGGTGAGTGATAGGAGTGGTGAGTGATAGAAGTGGTGAGTGATAGGAGTGGTGAGTGATAGGAGTGGTGAGTGATAGGAGTGGTGAGTGATAGGAGTGGTGAGTGATAGGAGTGGTGAGTGATAGGAGTGGTGAGTGATAGGAGTGGTGAGTGATAGGAGTGGTGAGTGATAGGAGTGGTGAGTGATAGGAGAGTGGTGAGTGATAGGAGTGGTGAGTGATAGGAGAGTGGTGAGTGATAGGAGAGTGGTGAGTGATAGGAGTGGTGAGTGATAGGAGTGGTGAGTGATAGGAGTGGTGAGTGATAGGAGTGGTGAGTGATAGGAGAGTGGTGAGTGATAGGAGAGTGGTGAGTGATAGGAGAGTGGTGAGTGATAGGAGTGATGAGTGATAGGAGAGTGGTGAGTGATAGGAGAGTGGTGAGTGATAGGAGTGGTGAGTGATAGGAGAGTGGTGAGTGATAGGAGTGGTGAGTGATAGGAGTGGTGAGTGATAGGAGTGGTGAGTAATAGGAGTGGTGAGTGATAGGAGTGGTGAGTGATAGGAGTGGTGAGTGATAGGAGTGGTGAGTGATAGGAGTGGTGAGTGATAGGAGAGTGGTGAGTGATAGGAGTGGTGAGTGATAGGAGAGTGGTGAGTGATAGGAGAGTGGTGAGTGATAGGAGTGGTGAGTGATAGGAGTGGTGAGTGATAGGAGAGTGGTGAGTGATAGGAGTGGTGAGTGATAGGAGAGTGGTGAGTGATAGGAGAGTGGTGAGTGATAGGAGAGTGGTGAGTGATAGGAGTGATGAGTGATAGGAGAGTGGTGAGTGATAGGAGAGTGGTGAGTGATAGGAGTGGTGAGTGATAGGAGAGTGGTGAGTGATAGGAGTGGTGAGTGATAGGAGAGTGGTCAGTGATAGGAGAGTTGTGAGTGATAGGAGTGGTGAGTGATAGTAGAGTGGTGAATGATAGGAGATTGGTGAGTGATGGGGTGAGTGGTGAGTGACAGGAGAGTGGTGAGTGATAGGGTAAGTGGTAGTGGTAGGAGAGTGGTGAGTGATAGGAGAGTGGTGAGAGATAGGAGTGGTGAGTGATAAGGTAAGTGATGAGTGATAGTAGAGTGGTGAGTGATAGGGTGAGTGGTGAGTGAGAGGGTGAGTGGTGAGTGATAGGGTGAGTGGTGAGTGATAGGAGAGTGGTGAGTGATAGGAGAGTGGTGAGTGATAGGAGAGTGATGAGTGATAGGAGAGTGGTGAGTGATAGGAGAGTGGTGAGTGAGTTGAAAGGGGTGAACTGTAGGAGAGTGGTGAGTTACTTGATAGTGTATATGTAGGAGTATTTGAGTATTTCAGTCAAATTAACCACCCCATTCTTACAATAGTTCTATTTCTATATCCAATACATTATACTTATATATTTTTATTGAGATTTTCATAATAAAGTAATTGATATAATGATTGGCAAATATGTAACTAAATTCCATTAAATGTATTCCTGATCAGTGTTCACTAGAGTCAAATTACTTTCTTCTTTCGATTACTCACTAAATAAATATAACTCTTTATCTCTCCAATATCGAGAGAAGAACTGCTTCTATTTTTATCCTAAAGATATTATCACAACTCAGGTCATATCAATCAAATACTAACGAAATAAATTATAAATTTTCCATCAAGGATCCTATTTGATTGATTGCTTTGATTTTCATTCTTTTTCTATTAATAATTCATGATGATCTTCAGCCCCAGAGAGGAATGTAACAAAAAAAAACATTTTATTTAATTTGATTGTAAAACAATTGGAATTTCTCTGATCTGAAATTGGAAAAGTTAAGAGAAAAGCTGATGAAGCCTGTAGATGATGAGGCCTGTAGACACTGTAGATGATGAGGCCTGTAGACACTGTAGATGATGAGGCCTGTAGACACTGTAGATGATGAGGCCTGTAGACACTGTAGATGATGAGGCCTGTAGACACTGTAGATGATGAGGCCTGTATACACTGTAGATGATGAGGCCTGTAGACACTGTAGATGATGAGGCCTGTAGACACTGTAGATGATGAGACCTGTAGATACTGTAGATGATGAGGCCTGTAGACACTGTAGATGATGAGACCTGTAGATACTGTAGATGATGAGGCCTGTAGACACTGTAGATGATGGTTGAAAACACTTCATATCGTAAGGCTTAGCTATTGTCTAAAAGTCATTACTCATGTTAGTCCTAGTAACCCTAACCTGGCCCTCAATAATTTTCTCAGTAACCTAGCGACTGGCGCGTTATCACCTTAAGGCTGTTATAAAATCTTAACAAATTGACTTTCTCGATATTTTGTCTCGATAAAAACCTTCATTTGATATTTATACATTCATTAGTAAACGCCAAAGATTAATTATATATTTAAAATATAATTAACAAGCAATGATAAGAAAAAAATATTTCTCAGGTTTTCTAACTATTTGTGCAGGGGTTCAACAATAAAAAAGACAACAGAAAAATACATGTACTCTATAATAATTTTTGAAATATACTTGTGTTCTGTTTTTTTTTTGAGACACTCTGTATATTTGAATAAATACTCATAATATTTATCACCTTCTCTTTTACAATCGTATCTATTTATGGTGAAAAGTACAAGTCATGAAAAGAGAGCTTCAAAATCAGTTTAAAAATAGAATTATTGATATTTTTTCATGAGGACTGGTCCACCTGTACCAGTCCTAGGTTACTAGTGTTAAGGCCTAGTTAATGTCTAGAAAGCATTACTCATGTTAAGGCCTAATTAATGTCTAGAAGGCATTACTCATGTTAAGGCCTAATTAATGTCTAGAAGGCATTACTCATGTTGAGGCCTAGTTAATGTCTAGAAGGCATTACTCATGTTAAGGCCTAATTAATGTCTAGAAGGCATTACTCATGTTAAGGCCTAGTTAATGTCTAGAAGGCATTACTCATGTTAAGGCCTAGTTAATGTCTAGAAGGCATTACTCATGTTAAGGCCTAGTTAATGTCTAGAAGGCATTACTCATGTTAAGGCCTCGTTAATGTCTAGAAGGCATTACTCATGTTAAGGCCTAGTTAATGTCTAGAAGGCATTACTCATGTTAAGGCCTAGTTTACAACATGAAGTGAATATTTGGCTCATACAAGGAGACTATTTTAAGTTACTGGTATTTTAAAAGCTGAGGATCTTCACAAGTATTTGTTGCTGCTATATTTTTTTAATAATAAAGACAAATTCAACTACTCTACTTCTAACAATGTTACTAGGCACTCAAATGATCCAATTTTACCTCGCCTCAGACTTACCCTGACTGAACACAGTGTTCACTACGCTGCTGCCAAACTGTGGTGTTCATTACCTTTACACGTTAAAAATATACAGTCTTTTAATAGATTCAAAGTCACTTTAAAGTCATTTTATATACAGCAGTATCCTGATGATTGAAATATTAATAAAATTTAAATCTTTCTTTCTGTTCAATGTTTTGTTTTTAATTTCATAATTGTGATGTCTATGTACCATTTTCTTTTCTTACATGATTTCATTAGTTTTTCTTTATTTATATAAAATATGATCTGAGCTGTAAATTTTCATTTTTTTAACTTGCCCGAAAATATCCTATCTTTAGGAAATTATAATAGGGCTTGATGAAGTACTGTACTTTTTTTTTCATCTATAAAAATCCTTATCCTCATTCTCTAGAAGGTATTACTCATAGTAAGGCCTAGTTAATGTGTAAAAGGCGTTACTCCTGTTAAGGCCTAGTGATTTTCTAGAGGGCACTGCTCATGGCAAGGCCTAGTTATTGTCTAGAAAGAATTACTCATGGTAATGCCGAGTTATTTTCTAGAAGGCATTACTCATGGTAAGGCCTATAATTTTTTAGAAGGCATTACTCATGGTAAGCCCTAGTTATTCTTTAGAAGGCATTACTCATGGTAAGCCCTAGTTATTCTTTAGAAGGCATTACTCATGGTAAGGCCTATAGTTTTTTAGAAGGCATTACTCATGGTAAGGGCTAGTTATTTTCTAGGAGGCATTACTCATGGTAAGGCCTAATAATTTTCTAGAAGGCATTACTTATAGTCAGGCTTAGTAATTTTCTAGAAGGCATTACTCATGGTAAGACCTAGTTATTTTTTAGAAGGCATTACTCATGGTAAGGCCTAGTTATTTTTTAGAAGGCATTACTCATGGTAAGGCCTAGTTATTTTTTAGAAGGCATTACTCATGGTAAGGCCTAGTTATTTTTTAGAAGGCATTATCATAGTAAGGCCTAGTTATTTTTTAGAAGGCATTACTCATGGTAAGGCCTGGTAATTTTCTAGAAGGCATTACTCATGGTAAGGCCTAGTAATTTTCTAGAAGGTTTCTCAAGGCGGAAAAGCAGCAGGAAGTAGTTCATGATATTTCTCCGTAGCGTAAACTCATAATACAGTTCTGAATTCTAACAAATAAACACATAAACATTGTTACATTTAGCTCAGTTTCCTGCAAAATAATTACAGATCTTTATCGAGGGGTACATTTTTGCATTCTGAAAAGAGATTATCCGATTAGATGGGCCAAAAGTGTTGCAATAACAAAGTCCAGCGCAATTCTGTCCGAAATATAACCGTACTTGAAATAACTATAACCCGAACAGAAAACAATTTTAGTCCACCGAATATTTTGATTCAGCCAGCCAAGCTTACAATGTCTTCGTTCCCACTATAACTAACGTTAACGTGATGGTTACCCTTCTATGATCAAAGATAATAGCAGAAGGAGTTCTCTACGATCGTATAAAAGAACAGAAGCTATCGATTTTCGAGACATCTAGTTAGATATTTCGTAAGCTACAATACTATTACCTAAAGTATTATTGAGCTACCAATAATTACAATAAGTATACCCTATCACGATCAACTATGATCTTCGTAGGCGTTATCCGCGATCACAACTGGAGAAACAAATGATAATCATAGATTAGTTTACAAGAAAGGTTTCATAACATTTTTCTCACCTGAACCCATTGTAATGTGTTGAATTTGCACATTTGTTTACGTTCTTATAATGCCAAAATATATTTATTCAATAAAGTACTCTAATATTTCGACTTAACTATTGTGTATTGGTACACCTGTGTACAAAATGAATGACTTTTAAAATTTCAATAAAACAACGAATATGCTAGGAACATCTTTTAATTTGAACAGTAAGTACCATTTAGCAATATTTCCTTAAAGGTCCTCTCCACTCTAAATTAGAAAAATTCTGTAATTGCTTTAAATATGTAGAGCTAAGGTTATATAACATATAACAGTAAACAGAATTTAAATCGATCAAGTATTCTGTTCACAATTTATTATATAAGAAATATTCACATTTCGCTTTTTTTCATTCTGAGTCATAAGAATATAAAGGCCCCATAATTGAGTAGGCATGAGTAGACATAGAAAATACCAATCAAATACAGTGTATTAAAATGAACAGTTCTCTAGATAGGAAAAATGTTATGAAATACTTAATTAGGTACTTGGATTCGTTATATGGATCCATTATCTTGGAATCAGCTTTGTTATTGTTTTGAATTTGTCGGATCTAGTTAGCCTATCGGACAGGGGGGCTGTTTCTTTGCTTGAAATTCAGAGGGGTAGTAGAAAGAACGGAAAAAATCTTAAATTACATATTAAAATAAAGCTGTGAAACCAAATTTGAAATGGTTTGCAGTTTTATAATCAGTAACCTTAGTTCTAATGAATAGAGAAAAAAAAATTAGAGTGGAGGGGACCTTTAATCCGCACAAAGTATATCAAATAATGCTGTACTATGACTGTTTGTATTAATATTGTCAATATGAAATAAAAATAGCTTCCTTTATCAGATAGGCTTTTCTTGCAGTAATTCAAGAGCAAATAAAGTCATCAAGTGCTTGTAGTTTTGTTTCTGCTGATCTCGAAACAGCAATAAAGTGAATCTTATCTATTATGAGTGAATCTATCACTCTTGTTAAGAGCGAATCTCTTAAGAGTGAATCTCTTACCCTTCCTAAGAGTGTCTTGAACAGTTCTTGAGATTTGGAAAAGATGAAAACACTCTTCAAAGAGCAATATCAGCCTCTTCAATTAAAGCCAATCAATTATTACCTTGCGATATTATCTTCTTCCATATCCCTGGTTACAGAATAAGATTTTCTTTGAGAGTATATCAGGGATAGAAGGAAAAGTACAACTGAATAATTTATAAAATATCAACTTTCTAAATTTCATAAAAAAAACAAAGGTTTAATTTAATTTAATTAGTAATATTAGAATTTCAAGACAAAAATTTAATTTGTATGAAAAATTGAAATTTCATAGTGGGAAAGAAATTCATATGAAAAATTAAAATTTCGTAATAAAATTGAAAATTTCATTAAAAGAATTAAATTCCATAAGAGAAATTGAAACTTCATATGAAAAATTGAAATATTATATTTTTATAATAAAATTTTGTTTGAAAATTAACAAAAAGAATGTAAGGGAGAACCGGGAGCATTCGGACAGCTCGTTTAAACATGTTCATAATTGTTGGATTCACCGCTTATTGCAATTGAATGTGTGCGACGTATTAACCGTCATTGATTTGAAAGATCCAATAAGTAGAGCTAGCGTGTCGCCCACGGGGTGTAATTTACTGTTTTCTTCAATATTGATGCAATTTTCGTGATTCAATTAGATCGTGTGTGGACTATATGGATACGAAACTGATTCTCAATCTCAAAGGTATGAATTATATCAATATTTTATGCTATGTTTGGTGTATTGAAATAGTAAAACGAATGAAAAAAAAATGGTGATGTTTTTAATTTTGAAGTGTCATATGGGATGAATCGGTCACTTCTGTTGAGGTTGGTTCGAACGGTGTCCGAGCTTTCCTTCTGAGTCCGATTCAGCTCACCATTGCAATTTATTGAAGTAATTCTTATTAAAAATGACATTCAGATCCTAAAATTAATTATTTTAAATTCAAACTTTTAATATAGTGTCTTTATTTTACAGTTTGACGATCGTATTCATTCCTTTTCATTATAAAAGGAAAACTGATAGAGGCCGTAATAAAGAATGTATTAAAAAACATTTGATGAATTCCAAAAAGGTTTATCTGTCAGAAAAGCTGCTGAAATTGGAGGTGTAGCAAGATCTACACTTATGGACTATACTTTAAATATTCGAAGAAATATTTAAGATGTAATTTACTAATTTTAGTGTAATTCCAAGAAAAAGGAAATAGTTATTACCCAGAGTATATGGAAAATAGTTATACCATTTCATTTTGATATATAGCTATTGAATATAAAGATAATTTCACAGTGATTAGGGGAGAACTGGGAGCATTCGGACCGTTTTTGTTAAAAACTGAATAATTCGTAAACTAATTCGAATTTTACTATCTAAAGATTTCTGTATGTATATAAATCATTTCACTTCAATTTGTATTGTAACTGTTTTACAGTTTGAACCTCCATTCGAAATTTATAAAACAAAATGTAAGAGAGATTCAAGTGTCCGAATGCTCTTTCCTAGAGGGAGACTTCGGACAAGCTGTGAGGATGATTCGGACACAATAAAAATGGTTTAAACATTGAAGATTTGGGTAACTAAACTATAGGATTGAATTTGGATCTACTAATTTAATTGAAATAAACCATAATGAATTGTTATTCACATTAATGACTCATTGTATTCGAAATTTTATCATAATAATATTATTGTAATGGTTGAACATTTTCTCAAACACAATATAGATAGCCAATGAGTAATCACTGTGAAATTATCCTTATATTTAATAGCTATATATCAAAAGCAAATTGTATAACTATTGCATTTTACTTTGAGTATAACTATTTCCTTTTTCTTGGAATTCACCAAAATTAGTAAATTACATCTTCAATATTTCATCGAATGTTTAAAGTATAATCCATAAGTGTAGATCTTGCTACACCTCCAATTTCAGCAGCTTTTCTGACAGATAAACCTTTTAGGAATTCATCAAATGTTTTTTGAATACCTTCTTTATTACGGTCTTTATCAGTTTCCTTTTATAATGAAAAGGCATGAATACAATCGCCAAACAATGAAGGTTTGAACTGTAAAACAGTCTCAATAAAAATTAAAGTAAAATGCTTTATCTACCCACAGAAATCTTTAAATATTAAAATTCGAATTGGTTTACGAATTATTGAGTTTTTAACAGAAACTGTCCGAATGCTCCCGTTTCTCTCCTAATTTCATATGACGAATTTAAATTTTTTTTAATATTTAATATTTCTTACAATTCAAAGCAATATAAGACCTATACATTAATTCACAATGATTTGATATTTCGTTAACGTCATCGAACCATTAACAGAAATTTCACTTGAGACATTTTTTTTAATATTTCTTACAATTCAAAGCAATATAAGACCTATACATTAATTCACAATGATTTGATATTTCGTTAACGTCATCCTACTAACATTGCATATACATACAACATGAATTAAATTGGATCTAATTTATATTACGTCAAAAAGGATGTAAATCTCTTAAATAAGTTAAAATACATGAATCACTATTCAATTACATGGGCTAATTAGCTATATATCAAACATAGATAGATATATCAAGACTCTAAGTAGTAATACTTTACCTGTTCTATATTTAGTTTGTAGTTACCCCTCTAAAAGGCAGTTTAGTCCTATTGATTCCTGTGATCGAGTCAGGACTTAATAACAAAACTAATCAGGATAATCAGAGTAATTCGATACAGGGACAAGTAATGGATATTAGTTAGGTACGCGTGTATGGCAGAAAAAACTAACTATATCGCTAGCATTAAACTTCTAGGGTGCTTCCTTACCAGTCTGCAGAATATGGGAGATATTTGGGATATTCTATACAAACTATTTTGAATTAATTCCTATATTTACATTAATTAAGCTACAAATATTTATGAATTAATCCATATAATTACATTAATCTTACTGTGAACAGAAAAAGAGAACTCTTCGAATGTTTTACCTGTTTCTGCAGACTGGCTTCCCTAAAATGCTATTGTCTGGTGCTTAAGTTTCTAATTATTACTACTTATTTTAAACATAAATATAGAATACTATTATCATATTTTGTATCATATATATATAAATAGATTGCCTATGATAAAAATTTAAATCGTAAATTAGTTTCATTTCATTTACCCATCCTTATATTTTATTATATGTCTATAAAATCTTGTACTAATTCAGTAATAAGATAACTAGTTAGGGACGGCAGTTCGACTACACCCGTGCAGCTGAGGAGAACAAATACGATGTATGAAGAGCCTGCAGACAACACTCGAAAAAGTACCTCATTAAGACCCAGATTTGGTTCTCATTTCTACGCTAAAAGGAGGGGTAACTATTGTGAATAGAGACGGAATAAAAATACCTAATGCATGTTTGGATATCTTAAATTATATTCACGAGAGAGATAATATTGAAATATTAAGAATAATTTAAAAATAATTTACCATGTAACGATATTCAGAGTTAAATGTTTCATTTACACTAAATTAATATTTGTAAAATAGATCGAATCTTATTATCCTATTTCTTTTATTCAATGTATCCAGATACAAAGTGATTATTGTCAATAATATATATTCTATCCTAATTATAACAATATTAATTCTATCGCGTGTATAAGAGAAAAATGTTGTAGATTCTGCTAATCAGTTCTGGTTTGGAGAGTGATTATTTGGATAATATTCAACTAGAAATTGTGCCTTGAAACTGTCAGAGAATGAAGAACAGTAAAGCTTTTATCAGAACGAAAAAATTACTCTTTGAAAAAACGTAATTATAAGTAGCTAACACTACAGTTACATAAACAATTAATTTTAATAAATACTCCAGTTATCGATATAAATTAATTTCACCAAATACTGCTCTCTAAAATACTCCAATTATCGATAGGTATAAATCAATTTAAGTAAAACTGTTCTCTAAAATACCCGAGCTGCCAATACAAGAAATTTTAAATATTACTATTATCTAAATACCACAGTTACAAATACTAAGACTACAATGAATACCGCTCTCTAAAACATCACAGTTCCTTCCAAGTAACTAAGGTACCGAAATACAATTCTCCAAAATATCGCAGTTACCGCTAGAAGTAGCTACGGGTCATATGTAACATGAGCCCAAGACGCTACATTTCGTTGTTTGTTATTAGACATTCTTTCCCCTAATAATGCGATCAGCTTACAGGAAACTTACCTGCTGCCCTCTATTGATTTTTGGCCCTGAGAGCAAATTCAGTGAAATAATGAACGCTCACATATTGGATGTGGTGGAGATAGAAGAGAATGAATGCATGGGGCCTCAAAAGAACAGAGTAATTGGGTCCTATAAGATTCGACTCTATGAGTGTTCAGTCAAATAGAAATGAATGTTAATATTAGTAATGTCGAATGGAGAACCTGATGAAAATACAAAAAATTCAAAATATTGATATTAAGAGTAAATTGAACACCAATTTGTATGTCTGATTAATTTTAAATACTTCAATATTTAAGCTAAGTCCATGTTGTGTTTCCTATCATTAATAATAAACCTCCATCCTAATTATAACAATATTAATTCTATCGCGTCTATAAGAGAAAAATGTTGTGGATAATGAAAAATAGATTCTGCTAATCAGTTCTGGTTTGGAGAGTGATTATTTGGATAATAATTAACTGGAGTGGGCCGAGAGATAACAATAATGAACATTTTGATGCTATTAATTATTATTATTACTTGGGAGACTGTCTATGCCATTAATTACTTATTAGATATTTTAGAGAAAAATAGATTGCAGATATAACCGAGCTGAACATGATAAATATGGACTGTTCTATTTTTACAATAAGGTATAATTTTTTTACCTAAACTGTTTCGAGTTCTGAAATTGGAATACGATGTAAGTGTTCAATAAATAAAATAGGTTAATTAATCGGAAGACGAATATTAATACTTTTTGAACGAATATTAATACTGAAATAAAAGGAAGTTAAATAAAATAACTACACACATCTCTTTACTGTATTCCCATTTACTTTTCAATAGATGTGTGTTGATAGAGGTGTATTGATGTACATAGGGTATTATTAGTAGTCATATTCAATGGATGGCCATCTCGCCAATTAGCTGATGAAGTTTTCCCTTAGTTGTAATTATTATAGAATGGAGCAATGGATGGTTAGGACGGTGATAATTATTGAAAAGAATTAATGGGTAGGTATATAATATATATAGAACCGTGGAAACGATATCACTTCGACTGATTGTCAGTCTTTGCAGCTTTGGCCTTATCGAAATAAATCAATATGGATAAAAAATATATAGGTATAGTCGAAAATATATATTCCTACAAATGAAAATTTACAATGATGGTTCTAAATGCTTATTAGAAAATCTATACAAAGTATATATATAGATGAAAATCTTATCAGATTTTTATAGTAATGTTTATAAACGCATAAAATATCAAAATAATAAGTTTTTAATTTTTACGCCCGTAAAATAAAATCTTCACATACGGTAACTGAACACTCACTTCAATGGGAGTTTAACGTCTGCTTCGGAACCAAAGGCCATATCGCTGACGTCAAAATGAAATCAACTAACCCTAGTTCGTGAAGCGCTATAGAGAGTTCACTGAGACCAGTGATATGATTATTCTTATTTCATATCTTTATATTGTGAGCAAAGCAATCCTTTCTTCCCAATACCTTTGATCAATATATATATTCACATCTCTAATTGAAAATCTTTACCGGGAGGGAATTGATGCATAACTTGTGCAGCTGAGAATCAATCTCAAGCTGTGATCTATTCAGAAAAACACCGGAATTGACTATTAACATGTAAATTGGGGAGAGAATTTGCGCTGCGACTCTGACCAAAGATTCGAGAGGAAGTCACGGTATCGAAGATTAAGAAAGCTTCTTCGGTGGCTCCACAGTAACTTTACCTGGAAAACTGAAATAAGAACGAAAACTTAGATTTTTAAAAATATAATTAGCGAATTACTCAGATAAACTGTAATGGTGAGGACCAAAAAGAATATTTGTTGATTAACTACAGTAGTTTGCTAATGTTGTATCACATCACTTAATGTATAGAAACTAATGAAGGCTATTTTTTAATCTCACGGTATTATACTCACCACGTTTCAGGATGTGGCATTCAAAGGCTACCAATTATTGGATATGAATTAACACTCATGTTTATAAATTTTAATTACATGCGGATAATATATAAAAAGGAATAATATATTTAAAGGGGTAGTAAACCTTTAGACAAACCTTTTTCTCTAATGTTGATAAATCGATAAAGGGATATTAATAATGGAATAAGGTATAGTTATTTCATTTTTTAAACTCCTATTTAAAAATATTAATCTAATTATTTCACTAATACCTATCTACTGATGTAATATGGAACTAAAACTCAGCTAATACGTACATACGCACGAAACACCATACAATCCGTAGGTACTTAGTTTTTCATTCGTTCTACCTAAGCTGTTGTATTGAAAGTGGCTAAAATGAGCACTGCTAATAGTAGACTATTAGCAGTAACAGACTATTAGCAATAGTAGACTATTAGTAGTAAAAGAAAATGCTAATAGTCGAATAGATTGCATCTCATTTTAACAGCAGATAAACAATAACAATTCGCAGCGCCCTCCCTGCAGGTGCGGTGAACTTTAGACTTAAAACCAAATTACTATATTTATATATTTTACGGTTGTTAGTTAAATATAAGACGAAAGAACTCTCGTGTGTATACAACTAATTACTAACAACATTTTCAATAGAATAAATGAATTTTTTTTATAAAGCTCACTGCCCCTTTAAGTCAATTACCAGTTTGTTCAATACAATGATGTATTATATAGTAATAAACCACCAAAGATTATAATAATGCTTCTATATAACATTAGACTATAAGGAAATTTTCCATCCGGTAATTAGTGAAGAAAAATAATTATCCTTTAATTGGTTCATAATCACGTTTTGTAATATGTTTCAAATATGTCAGTAAACTCTTATTTTTTGATGAAATCATGAAATCTTTCTAAAGAAGAGGAAATTATAGCTTGAAACAATTATTTTTTGTGCCTAATTCATTCGCTCTTACCACATTATTAAACTTGGATACAATAATTATTATATTATATATAGGATAGTCATTATATCCTGCTATTAAACATAGTATTTAAACATGATATTTATACATGGTATTGAACATGGTTTTTAACATTGTATTGAACATGGTATTTAACATTGTAGCTATATAAACATGGTTTTTAACACGGTATCTACAATAGCAGTTATGTATTCAGCAGTTAATTATTGATAAGTTACAAAGTCCAATTACAGTTCCCTTACTATGAAAACTTAACTAATGAACCAATTACCGGAGCTTATTTATTTCCTTACAAATAACCGCATGGAAATTTGAAAAGGTCATCATTAAAAATTAGTTAGTGACCATTAAAACCCATCCAGTGACTTTGTAGATAAAACGAATATTAACTCAATTAATGTATTTTTACATCCATAAGTTGGGATTACCATAAGTAATTGATCGACTCTACATTACCGATCATATAAAAAAAACATATGATTAAAAATGAGTAAAAATATTAAATTATATAGTCTTCAGATGATCGATAATTTTGAACCCTAGCTACCAATTTTCATAATGTCCATTCGAAATTTATCAATGCGGTAATTTGTAAAAAAAGGAACTCCTGGTAATTTGTCCATCAACCCAACGGCCTGACCTATTACAGCCTAATTCTACAACCTATCCTATTGCAGCCTAACTCTACAACCTATCCTATTGCAGCCTAATTCTACAACCTATCCTATTGCAGCCTAACTCTACAACCTATCCTATTACAGCCTAATTCTACAACATAATCCTATTATACAGTCTAGCTCTATAACCTATCCTATTGCAGCCTAATTCTACAACCTATCCTATTGCAGCCTAATTGTACAACCTATCCTATTGCAGCCTAATTGTACAACCTATCCTATTATACAGTCTAGCTCTATAACCTATCCTATTGCAGCCTAATTGTACAACCTATCCTATTGCAGCCTAATTGTACAACCTATCCTATTATACAGTCTAGCTCTATAACCTATCCTATTGCAGCCTAATTCTACAACCTATCCTATTGCAGCCTAATTGTACAACCTATCCTATTATACAGTCTAGCTCTATAACCTATCCTATTGCAGCCTAATTCTACAACCTATCCTATTGCAGCCTAACTCTATAACCTATCCTATTGCAGCCTAACTCCCTATCCTATTGCAGCGTAACTCTACAACCTATCCTATTGCAGCCTAATTGTACAACATATCCTATTATACAGTCTAGCTCTATAACCTATCCTATTGCAGCCTAACTCCCTATCCCATTGCAGCGTAACTCTACAACCTATCCTATTGCAGCCTAATTGTACAACATATCCTATTATACAGTCTAGCTCTATAACCTATCCTATTGCAGCCTAACTCCCTATCCCATTGCAGCGTAACTCTACAACCTATCCTAATAAAGCCTAATTCTACTGCCTGACTTATTAGAGCCCTAACTCAAATGCCTGACCTATTACAGCCTGATTCTCTGGCCTGACCTATTACAGCTTAACTCTGCAGCCTGACCTACTACAGCCTGATTCTCTGGCCTGACCTATTACAGCCTGATTCTCTGACATGACCTATTACAGCCTGATTCTCTGGCCTGATCAATTACAGCCTGATTCTTTGGCCTGATCAATTACAGCCTGATTCTTTGGCCTGATCAATTACAGCCTGATTCTCTGGCCTGATCAATTACAGCCTGATTCTTTGGCCTGATCAATTACAGCCTGATTCTCTGGCCTGACTTATTACAGCCTGATTCTTTGGACTGACCTATTACAGCCTAGCTCTGCGGCCTGACCTACTACAGCCTAAACACTGAGACGCTGACGAACGTAAGACTTTTTCGAGATTTTTATGTAGATCGACATTATATATAGAACAGAGATCGACAGGACAATAAAGTGAATTATTATTTTAAACTTGTTATAATAAGTTGAAGGTTGCTCTAACATGCTCCAACAAGTTTTAACATGTCCTAATAGAGCAGTACCTATTATACCGAATGGTTACTATTCAGTAGTCTAACGACCCAGTAGTCCGACGACCCAGTAGTCCGCTGCCTCAGAAGTCCGACACTTTTGTAGCTTATTACTGATTTAACTTAAAATATATGTATATCGGGGGCGTGCCAACCACCCCCCCCCCCCCCCCGAACACCCCTGCCAGGTCAATAAACAATCATGAACTGTACAGTACAACAAACTAGCGGATACAACAAACTAAATTAAATAATGAAATCATATGAGGGATTTCATCATATTAATTAGTATTAGAAATAAAGTAGAATAAAAGAGTAATATAAAAATTTAAAAATGAAAGAAACGAAAAATTATTTTGTTGTTTAGATTAGTAATTAATTGAGTATACCTATTTAATTCTATTTCTTATTTTAATCGAAAAATGAAACGAAAAATAACACAGAGATGAAACTGTCGTATTATTGGGGCGTCGGACTAATGGCACGTCCCCATACCAAATGTGCAATAACTGAGTTGACCTGTAATGATTTATTATTAGTGTTTTGACTATTTCTTATAAATTGTTTTACTATTTTGATTTTAGTTGAATAAAACGAACAATTATAATAAGCAGTAATCGGTATTATTATATTACTGTGTTTTGTCAAACTACATAATTTATATCATCAGAGATTTATTCTAATTCGTGTCAGGGGAATTATTAGTTATTTATAACTCATTGAAAAAAATTAATTAAACCATTAAATAATGTTTTCTTGCTGAGTTCATGTTACACAATATCATTCAGGTACACAATATCAATCTTAAGAAAATTGGAAACTAGCTAATTATCCCGTTAGCTAGTTAAAAATTGATGTTAAATGATTTACTAAATTTGAACGTATATACAAAACTAATAGTGCTAAAATGATAAAGATGCAGTTTAGTTATAATTAGATAAAAATGATTTAATTTCTAAATATTCGTCTGTACTGGATGAAATAAAAGTAAACTATCAATCGAAGACAACTTTCATTTTAATTTATTTCCTCCTGTAATTCCATTGCTATATTCTCATGACCGGAATCTTTCTTCGTTTTCATAGGAGCGAGAGACTTGTAGTTAATGACCAAAGTCAGAGCCCCTATGCCTTCCAGTAGAGTGATGGCTGCATAGGTTATCATAATACCTAAATTTTCGTACAAAACAGATAGCCACAAAGGTCCCAATATTCTTGCTGTGGAGTTACACGCTTGAAGAATACCCATCCAGAAACCTTGAGGAGTTGGTCCTAGCACCTTTGAGAAGATGGCAACTGACAAGGAATTGATCAGAGGAGCACCCAGTATCGTCAGAAAAAGCGAGAAGAGAAGCTGCCATACTGGAATTTGATAGGTGTCCTGGCACCAGCTTTGAGTGTATGGACATCCAGCACAATTTAGAGTGTTATTAGTAAGAGTGTCATCCATTTCACGTTGAAGGAACACGCTATCAAAATTTGGGATGCTCAATGATTTATAATCCCCACTTTCCTCCACAGAGCAATTTTCATCAGCAACAGGGATCGGATTGTTTCCTATAGGATAGTGAGCCAACATTCCTAAAATAATAAAACCGTAACCGATACAGATGACGATGAGTCTTTCATCCAAAACTTTGGCCAACTTAGCGCCCGATAAGAATACTGTCACTGCTATGATGCCACCAAGTCCTAGTGCCACACTGGCGTAAAACATCGCCTTCTGACCCTCCAAGCCATACTCATCCTGCACCACAGCAGTACCTAGTGTCTCCCTGAAGGATGCCAGTGTGAAAAACATAAGGTAGGAGATGCAGATAGCAACCAGTCCTAGATAATTAGGCTTTGGAATCTCCGTTAAATCTTCTTCTTTGTTAAGAATTTGATATTCTTTTGCTGCAATGTAATGTTCCTGAAAAGAAATAACTTTCATTTGTATATCACCTGTGAATATTGTTTTGACATAATACGATACCATTGTTTATAACTTTTTAAGATAGTGGACAATAATATAGCTAATGACTTAAAAACTTTTATTGAAAAGATTACAAGTGTAAAAACATCTAACAAATTCAAATAAATATATTTACACTATTTGTAATGGAAATTTGTAAATAAAATTATAATTTTAATAAGTAGGAAATAAATTCAATTGAAAAAAAATCAGAACTCTACAGTAATTCGTAAATTCATAAATTTCATAATTCACAAATTTCAAACAATTGAGAAAATTATTCCAATACATCAAGACCAATGTTATCCTCTCCTTTATTATTAGATACTTTCATTGGTGCAATATTTTTAAAATTGATAACGAGTACCAAGAAGGCACTCGATATCAATACTTCTAACGCGATATACACAGTAAAAATACCATATGTTTCATACACCACCGATGTCCAAATTGGTCCTAAAATTCTAGCTAATGAAGTTGAGGCAGCTAGTATCCCCATCCAAAAGCCTTGCGGACGAGGACCAAAGAGCTTCGAGAAAACGGCAGTAGTTAGAACACTGATTATTGCAGAGCCTATGACAGTTATAGTAAACGCTAAGCCTAACTGTAGGGGAGGAATCTGTTTCGTGTCTAGGCACCAGGTTTGAGTTTCGGGACACCCAAAGCAAGACCCGTTATTGTGAAGGTTTAGTTTCATATCATCCACATGAACTATGGATGAAAAGTCGGGCTGAAAGATTCTAAATGATTCATCAACGTTTTCAGAACAATTACCAGAAGCGATTGGCATCATGGTATCTCCAACGGGGTAGTGCGACAAAATACCAATTATTATTATTAGAAACCCACCAAGGAGAAGCTTTCTTTCGTCAATTATTTTCGCAAGTTTTGCACACCCCAGATAGAGAGCAATAATAATTACACTGCAAATGCTGAAAACAATGCTGACAACCAATACAGCGTCATCTCCTGATATGCCGTATTGGTCTTGAACCACAGCAGTCGAAAGGGTTTCTCTGAAAGCGCCCAAGGAGTAAGAGAGGAACATAGCTGCACAGAGTGAAATTGGACCAAAGAAGTTCGGCTTGGGCAAAACAATTTGTGCTCCTTCTGAAGATTTTGAATTCACTAGCTCGAATTCTTTTTTCGCAATGTAATGTTCCTGTAATGAGATAGGTTAAAATCGAAAACATAGGTCAAATTTACAGAATCTCTTAAAAATAAATTTGATAACAACAATAGTTGATTATTCGTGCGTACAATAGCTACTAACTTACTTTATCTAAATTTGATTCAATATCGAAAGGTAAAACTGATTTACAAGAAAATATGAAAAGCTAATATTGTTACACTTCATCTTCCGCAATTTCATTATCGTGCCCACGATCCATGCCAAAAACTTTCATGGGAACGAATCTCTTGTAGAAGAATATCAATTCTAATAGAGCAACAACCATACCCACTTCCAGGATACCAAACGTCCAGTAAGTTCCCAAATCAGTATAGACGTATGACACGAAGATCGGACCAGCTATACGAGCTAAAGACCCGACACCTGTTAAAATACCCATCCATAATCCTTGAGGTTTGGGGCCTAACATCTTCGAGAAGATGGCTTGACACAAAGCTTGGATGACTGGAAAGGCGCTTATTGTGATGATGTAGGCTACCAATAATTGAGCTACTGGAAGCTGAGGGACGGTATTGCACCACGTTTGTTCCTCTGGACATCCGTAATCACAAATCAGGCCATCGTGTTCTTCGTAGTCACTCTTCAGCAAACTTCTATAGAAGAAATCATACTGATCTGATCCTTCAGGTTCATACATACCATGATTATACAGTGATACAGCTCCTGATAAATCCGGAACTGCAGTTGTGGAAGTGAAATTTGTATCAGTGGAATTATCCCAGCAGGTTTGGATCTTAATCTTTTGGTCACCCCAAGGCAAGTAAAGGAACGTTCCTATAACAGTTGGTACCATTCCTAATAAAATGAGAATCTTCCTTTCATCGTAGATCTTCGATATGTAAGAAGTCACGACGTACATACCGATAGACAAAGAGCCTCCCACCATGAGTGCTACACCCACAGCAACCATGGCAAACTCGTCAGAAGTAGCGTACTGATCGGTTACGAATGGTTCGGCGAGAGTTTCCAATAAGACATAGATGAAGAGGTCGAAGAAGAAGGCAAAGAGAAGACCACAGATTCCAAGATAATCAGGTTTGGGGAGTTTCATTTCTTCAGCTGTTTGTCCTCTAGTCATCAATTCTCGCTCCTTCTCTGCGATATTATACTCCTGCAAGCGAACAACAGGAAGGAAAGATGAGGATAAAGAAGCTTTAAAGAAACTAGTGATAAAAGAAAGAGAATTTGGAACAGAAAATATTTGAAAAATTATTTTAGTCAGTATTTCGAACTAATGAATAAACACAAATTTATGATATTAGTAATAACTATCATATTCCTTATTCTAAAGAATAACCCAATCAACAGTAACACACAAATGCATGCATCGAAGAAAAACACCAATAGATTAACATGTAAGAACATTGACCGACTTTTAAGTAATTAATAAAAACTAATGATTTCATCTTTGATCTTTTGGCAGCTTGGTAAAAATTGATCAACCGCATGAACTGACCAACCATAGATAAACAACCGTATATACTTATAACAATTGCATGAACTGGTCTATCCTGAACTGATCAGATGAATAAATTGATCAACTGTGAAGTGATCAACCACATAAACTGATTTTTTGCATTAGCTGATTAATCGTGCCAAATGATCAAGAGCATATAGACTGATTAACTTCATAAATTGATTTTCTAAATAAATTAACCAACTGTAAATTGATCAACAGCAAAAAATGACACAAAATCAGAAGCCTTTTGCAGTTAATACCTTCCACTCTTTACGTTAAATTCGACGTATAAATTAAATGATCTACTATTGTTGTTACCAAACGAAACATAATGTGTATTCAATATATTAAATCAGAAGGCTAAATATTTTTTTAGAGGCATTATAATTAGGAAAATCAATAAATAATCTGACAGCTACGTCATAACCTTCAGATGATCAAAATTAATTATGATTTCAAATTTGAATCGTCATTTTTTTTCAATTGAATTCTGCGAATAAAATGTGTTTTCATTTTCCTTGTGCATCTTTCGAAACGAATTCTGTTTAAAAATTCGTATCCGTTACCGAATTGAGAGTATATAAAGAATGCTCTTAAAAAGCCATGCGCTATGATTGGGTTGGATATCATTTTTTGAAAGGCAATACCAGGGACCTCAAGAGGGGGGGGGGGGGGAGGTCATCAAGCGTTCACTGTTTCAAAATAACACATGGTATAATTTTCACCAGCCACTATACATTAAATCAGGGCACAGGAACATAACGGGTATAGTAAATGTGACGTCATCAAAACAACACATTTCTTGTTTGTGACCAAGCGGCTCATAATTCCTCGTATTTGCATGTTAATATCAAGAAAATTAAAGTCATTTTATAAGGGTTTCGTGTAAAAGAAAAGCAAAAAGGGCGATAGCACCTCAAAGTTGAATATATAAATATAATTCAGGTATGTGTTTATTTTTCATTTCTTTTACTTATCTTTAAAAAAATAGGGTCTTGAGCATATGCTACTTAGGAGCCTAAACTAGTGCTAGTTAACCGCTTAATTGTAGTTCCTATGAATAACAATAAGGGAATAAAATAATGGAAATACAATTTAAACAATGCCTAGTTAGTAATTGATGAGAAAAAATTAAATTAGAAGTGACAAGTTTAAGTACCATGTTTCAAAGTGTGGTCAGAGTCGCCATTTTCAGTCACCCGGCGGTCACGTCAAACTAGAATCGATGAGCTGATTACCATACCCTGTATGTTACTGTACCCTGAATTAAATATACCGTTAGAAATTAATCTTAAGTAATGATTTTCAGAAATTGTGAGGTCATCAATAGTATAAAATTATAAAAGAATCATCTTTGGAAATTAAAGTAATAAAATTAAATTAATAAAATCAGAATCTCGAGAAACCTATAACAGAGAAGCGTAAAAATGTAGGGCCAGTAACCTTTTTAAAATTTAACAAATGGAAAAGAGAAATCTGATGCGAAAATTTGAATGTTATTTATATGAATTAAATTACGATGATAAAATTAGCTGTGGGAAAATTCGTGAAACTTGCAATACACCAAATTTATACCATCATTGACCCATCTTTTATTCGATTACGATGAATTTTCCCCGTATTTCATAGTCAAATATTGTAAATTTTGACATTACAGCTTAGAAAATCTGAAGAAATATGATATTGCTTATTTAGAATTTAAGATTAATTATGATTGGATATTCGTGAAACCATTTTTTATCATAAAAACCGCCAAACGAAACTCATTGATTACAATATTCTTTTTTTTTATAATAACTGAAAGTGTACTGGCCCCTCAAGATAAACAAGGTTTAATTTTCTTCTCACCTGGAAAATACACGGCATCACAATCACTAGGTTGATGAAACCTAGAAAAGCGGCAACCCATCCAGCTGAAGTGAACTGGTCCCACACCAAGCCAGGGATGCCTGAGTCTACCTTCTCAGTCACCACAACCACCAGAACCGCTTGGATACCTGTACATAAAACATGTAGGTACCTACATCAAACAAATCGAAATACAGTTGAACATTTTAATTTCAAGTTTCTGTATGATTGAAGGAAAAAGTATTTACTTGCACTTTCATGCAGATTTCATGGTCATTCTAAAAGCAAGTTTAATCGTTTTAATCAATGAGGCTAAATTTTTCTTATCATTTTGCTGAAAACTCTATGAAATTTGATGAAATATTTTTAATTTTGTATGCTTTAAAAAAAATTATAATCAAATCTCTACAATACCCGTTTTATTTCTGATTTCCTGATTTTTAGTCTAAAGAAAAAGAGAGTACACCAATTGTTTTAATTCTAGTCTCAGTTAGAATAATCAACGCAATATTAAATATTTGTCCGAAGGTATAAAATTGGAGACATTTGTATACTCCAAAAATAAACAAAAATCTTAAACGAAGGTCGAAACTCATTGTTTGTTTATAAAATTCAAATTTGAAATCAAAACAAAGAGTTCACACTCTTTTTTTTTAGCGTCATATTAGTGTTTCGTACAGTTGTTACACACAGTGACACCAAGTATTAAAACTTTAAAAGTAATAAAAATATGTAAATTAAACAATTAATAAAAGAACGTTATAAATTCTTTTTTTTTCTATGATTTTCATTTAATGTGAATGAATAAATTAACCATTAAAGGTTCTAGGTCTCCAGGCTCCGGGAAAAAAAAAGGGTTTATCTCATAATATTATAGAACTAAGGTCTACGATCATTATTCTGCTAACTGCATACATTTTGGTTCATTGAATATTTTATTAATTATTTTTAAAGTTTTTAACACTCTGCGTGCAACAATTGTACGAATCACTAACCTGACGCTGAAGAAGAAGATTGTACAGTGTACACTCATTGTTTAGATTTCAAATTTAGATTTTATAAACAAACAATGCGTTTTTGGCTTTCGTTTACGATATTAATTGTTTCCTAAAGTATAAAAATGTTTCTATAACAGTTTATCCAATTATATACCTTTACACGTATATTAAATGGATTAATTATACCTAATACCTAGTTAACAAATGGTGTACATTCTTTTTCTTCACTGAAAATTAGAAAGTCGGAAGTAAAATAGGTATTGTAGAGTTTTAATTATAAAAATGTTTGAAAACATGTAAAATATAATAAAATAAATAAAAAAATTATGTGGCTTACAGAAACAGTAACCTCATTGATTGAAGCAATAATAGAAATTGCCAGGAGGGGATCTTTAATGGGAGCAGTGGACAACATTAGAGAAGTTATCGTATTTTAATTTTAAGGGGACAGTCACATCCATTTTCTGTTTTTTGATCAAAATATTTTTTCCTCACTAAAGTGTTCCTAATGTTCTAACACTCAGATAGGTAAAATATCACATCGCTAACTAACTCGCAAGAGAGTGGAAAGAGGTTTAAAGAGAGAGGTTAGGGAGCAAGAATCGATAATCTAGCAGATTTTGGTTGTTTGTTTTTGTTCTTGTGTTGAACTTTACCACAGTGAGGTGGCGCCTGATGACAAAAAGTTTGGAAGTTACGGCATTGTGTTTCTTTGCATTCAATGATCCTATGAATTCTCTACAATATGTAGCGAATATAAGTTTGATTTTGAACTTCATATTTTAAAAATACACTATTAAAAAAAATTGGAAAAAGTGAAAGTTTCGAAATTTCGAAAAATTTCGATAAATAAATTCTAAGATCAAAATGTTTTGCTACATGTTGTAGAGCAAAAGCATCGAAAGCAAAAAACCGCTGTACCCTAACTACAAAACTTTGGGAGTAGCTAATACGTTTTTTTTTTTTCAAATTGGTTCAAAACTCGTGTTACTCGTTCGAAACTCGTCAAATCGAAAAAATTTCATAAACAAACACAAAACTAAATTCAATTTTATATGTGTGAACAAAGTTTCACAACCGTAGCTTCAATAATAATTAAGTTTTTACAAACCTGGGATTCTCCCCTTAAGTTTAGTTCAAAGCTACATGCTGTCAATGTTCTTTCTTCAGTTTTCTTACTATCAATTCCTTAAGTATAAACCAGTAAACCTTAAATATAAACCAATTGTCGGTAGATAAGCAATGCAAAACTCATAAGAAATATTTAATATAAAAATATTATGTGAACATATGGGAGATTTCCTAATCGTCATTTATTGATTTTATCTAATGTATATCTTCTAGACAAGAAGTATCCCTATAAACAACGTATATCGATTCGATTTCTTTTCGATTGCTTGAAATATCGAATCGATGGATTGTTCCATCGAATCGACAGACCGTTGTTTGTAGGGATATAGGTAATTTATAAATAGAGATGAAGCAATTGAATTTCACAGCCAATGAGCGTTCAGTACATGGCATTCAGTGGCGAGTTGTTATTGGCTGACTTAATCTCAAATTATCGAACAGTTTTCCCGCCATGCGATAATTTGAGATAAACTCAGCCAATAGCAGCATGCCACTGCAGAGCGACTGTGACGTCACGTCCATGTACTGAACGCTCATTGGCTGAGAATTTGAGTTGCTTCATATCTATTTATAAAGTACTTATATACTCCTTGTCTAGCAGATATGCATTAGATAAATCAATGAATGACTATTAGGAAATCTCCCATCTGTTCACATAGTATTTGTGTAGTAAATATTTCTCCATGACTTTGTTTAGCTTATCTACCGACAAAGAGTTAGGTACAGTACAAGTACTCATGAGAAATATGTGGGCTGCATATTTGTAGTACCTAGATGTCCTTTTTTCTCTAGACTGATAAGGAAGTACTCATTGTTATCAGCTACAATGACGCAGTTTAACCAGCAAAAATGGGGTATGAAACAAAATAAAAATAGCTAGAAAATTATATATGATTCCCAGATAAATCAGAAAAAACTAAATAATTCAGAGATGTAATAGTGGGGCCATAGAAGATAATTAAACTAATTTTTAAAGCCCCATTACACCAGGTAAAATGAATTTATTACTGGGATATTAAAGGTATATCCCGTGATATAATCCTTCTTGCCTGAGTATAAAAATCACTTCATTCTTCACTCACCAGGTCCGACTACGAATCCCAAAGCTTGAGAGGCAGCGATAATAGCAATGCCTGTGGTTCTCTCCTTGAGAGTTGTAGAGCCAGCTAGGTAAGACCTGCACAGAGTCACGTTAGCTGAAAAAAGAGCCAAAGACACTTTTAGGTCTTGAAATGAAAAGATACTTTTTTCAAACGACCCACTGCAGGAATATTAAATAGATTAAAATACTTCAATAGGTGTTTGTTCAATAAAAATTTCTAATTGTATAGTTATGTACCACATAGTATATGCTTATGCATCCATAACTGTACCTACTAAAAATCATACATGTTATCTAGATGGCAATTTGATAATTTCAAAATCGAAGGCCAGAAACCTAGAACATTCAGTTTGAACCATAGAGATGGTAACTAATAGGTTCCAGCTATATTTTCCCTGCCTGTTCCTGACGATGAATATGCATTTTTCTATTCGAAAGCCGAATCTTAAAAAACATTTATCGTTGGTATTATAATCATTATTACTCTCTTAATAGTATGGAATTGCTGTTGAGTATAAATCTTTTTTTATCGAAATCAAAACTTTTCAACTGAACTACATTTTTATGTCAAAATTTATGATCATCATCATCATAGTTCTATAAAATTGACCTTAACGTTAAAATAATATTAATAATGTGATTAAATAGATAATAATTATATAATTATTTAGAAAATAATTAGAGTCACTAAAGTTTCCAATCTGATTTACTATTTGAAAAAATGTAAACCAGATATATATTATAGGTGCTACATTAAGATACTCTACTATCGCAAGTTTGCTTTAAACTGACTTGTGCTGCCATCTGGGTCTCAAAGTGGTAGGTAAATGCAATTGAAATATAATAAGCACAATGGAAGTGTTTTGTGTACGTGACGTCATACAAGCAACACTCTAAAATCATATTCATGAAGAGCGTAAAATTATTAGAAACTGTTTATTAATTGTTATAACATAAAAAGCAATAGGTAATAGATTTTCTCAGTTATTTAAACTGCTGAACCCCTAATTTTCTTTTTAAATCTGTTGTCTTGATCACGTCTATAAATATTATTTATTTTTACTAGCTGTTGTAGAGTTAAAGCCGTTGCTGCTCAATATTTTGTGTAGTAACAGCTTTGTGAGCTCATGATAAATTCCGATATTTATGACCGTGACGTAATCAAAGAAACTCATATAAATAGAAAATTAAGGTTAAGCAGTGTGAATAAATTGAAAGGATCCAATAATGTTTTTTTATTATGGCAATATATAAACAGTTTTTTTTTATAATTTACGCTATTCATTTGTCTTAATTATAGTTTTTAGAGTGTTGCTGCTATGACGTCACGCTCACAAAATACCCCCATTGTGCTCACTACATTTCAATTCTATTTACCTCTTTGAAACTCAGATGGCAGCACAACGACTTTTTGTAACAGAAATTTGCCAGAGAACTGTATGTATATTGTATAATCTTTGCCTAAACTATATTGCTTAGCATTAAAATAGTATACCTTATAAAGAAAGTTTTCATAAAAATACTTATCATAGAAAACTACATCAAATTCTTGGGTAACAACATTAATTTGAATAATAGATAATGGTATAAGATAATATAGGTAATTCATAATTCTACCATTCATTGAATTACTAAAATATTAAGACTTAAGATGTAGAAGAGATTGGCATAATCTGAATAATGGAAAGTTATTATTAATTACTATGTTACTTATCATACAGATGACCATACTCATTATCAATCGGAAACTGAAGCTAAAAGATATTTCGTCATCGATCTTATCTATGAACAATACATAGATACGTGTTATCAACGTTGGGAAAAGGTTCGAGTGTCTTCCGAAACAAATATTATTTTTAGCGTTCTAATTTCTATATGACGTAACTATAGGTTGTTATTGTCTGTTCCTAAGCAAATAATTACCTCAACGAGACTTATAATGCATGAAAAAATAGACGAAAACATTTTAAAAGAGTCAGATAAACGAGGAGATATCCGGAGATATAGTAAAACGGTTGGAACTGAAATTTGAAAGGTGTTCCTTAAGGGGGCATTTTTCAACTTTTTTTTTATTTTGTATACTAATTCGTGTAAGTAGTACAGAGAAGCTCCTGATTTATGAAGTATTTGTTCTTTCATAACTCGGGTGCACTTGATAACGACCATAGTTTAGAAAGCTATTGTCATTGAGGGATAACAATGACGAAATGAGTGACGTATATCATTTTCTATGACATACACATAGAAAATACTTCACAACTCAATTGCATTTCATAATACAGGTACTACCTACTTCATTACTCGATTGCTCCATATAACTCACGATCGAGTTTTACTGCATATCGATATTCGTTGTCCTACAAAAAAAATTGAATGAATTTCAAATTAAAATTTGAAATTATTCGTTTCATAAGTTAAGAATATATTTTACTAGCGTTAGATTATATACAGATGTAATCAATTGCTGGCATTGTTTGAAAAACAACAGTGACTTGTGAATAGTCACAATATTAAGAATAATAATAAAAAGAGATTCATCTAAGTTTCTTTTAAATTTCCAAGTGTTTCCAATTGTAAAATAATCAAGGGAAAGCACATGTATAAAATTATATTAATCAGTAAGTTTTTTAGTTGTAAATGTACTTATTTTTTTGTGAATGGAATTAAATTTCCATTGTAAATAAAATTTATTTATATAAAGTCAGTATACTCCAATTGCTAAAGTATTTACCTACCAGAACTAACACCTACGATGAACCTGGAGAAGATCATCATGTAGTAGGCTGTGCTCGTCCCTTCGAAAGCGTACAGCATGGCGTACATAACATTGCCGCCAATAAAACAAATGACTGTTACAATGCAAGCCCCTCTGCAAAGAAAGAAGAGTTATGGAACTGTGTATAGGAAATACTAAACACAGAAGACACTACTCATTTTTCAAATAATAGGACTAGTTGTTCATTTTCACCTGATAGAGCCTGCTTTGTTGCCCCAAAGACCGAGGATAGGAGAGGCGACCATTTGTCCGAAAGGATTGGCTGCAACCACCCATCCCAAGGCTGACTTCGTGAGACTTTTATCTAGCTGAGGGAAAGCAATCGGTTATATTTGATACTTATTTACTAATACTCAATTACTAAATCAATAAAAGTTTTACGTTAGATATTATAATTATCAACCAATTTGAGTGATTTCCGATCATAGGTAAATTTTCTAAGTTTTAGAATTGGAATGGAGATCAAACTTCATGTTTTTAATACCAAAGTAATCGTTATCAAAAGCGAAAATAAAATTTAAAAATATAGAAAATAATAAGGATAACATAATAACGAGCAAACAATAAAGCTCTGCTCGTTTATGTATTTTCTTGCATGTAAATAATAAGATAACGACAATAACAAAAATAAATTATTAATTACTGTTTTGCTCGAAAGATTTTGAATTTAATCAATGATAACAAGGGGAAAGAAATTAAAAATACAATTATTTATAACCTAATAGATTAATAACTAGATAAGTGACATTGATATGAACAGTTAATTACAATGTCATTCCCTATTACTAGTTCTTATCTTCACTGGACAGGCAGCTGATAAGTTATCTCTCCTTCAAATAATCACCACTCATTCTACATTTGTAAACATACTGTAGTGAAAAATTAATATATGTATGCTAAACAGCTATATAACATTACACGAGTAAGAAAAAGATTGGATTCCAAATTTAAAATGATTCTTTTATATTATCTACTGAAAAAATATACAAGGAAGTTACATTTCAACCACAAAAAATTTAAATTAAGGACCCTATGAACTAATTCTTTTACAACGTAATTTTGGTAATCTTTTTTTATATAAGATGTGTCAATAATCCTATAACTCGGGTTGTGACAATATGATTTTTAAATCGTATAGTTATTAAGAATATCATAGACGAAACGAAATGAAATGGCATAGAATACTATATAACAGGTTTAGAACGATTCAATACTGTTTTATTCTCTTTTTCTATAATATTTTAAGGATTTATGATATTCAGAGCATATTGTCAATCCCCTACTCATAACTAACGTCTCAGCAACTGTCTATCTATGACGTACCTCCTGCATGTAAGCTAACTAACGTCTCAGCAACTGTCTATCTATGACGTACCTCTTGCATGTAAGCTAACTAACGTCTCAGCAACTGTCTATCTATGACGTACCTCCTGCATGTAAGCTAACTAACGTCTCAGCAACTGTCTATCTATGACGTACCTCTTGCATGTAATGTAATAAACTTCTCAGCAACTGTCTATCTATGACGTACCTCTTGCATGTAAGCTAACTAACGTCTCAGCAACTGTCTATCTATGACGTACCTCCTGCATGTAAGCTAACTAACGTCTCAGCAACTGTCTATCTATGACGTACCTCCTGCATGTAAGCTAACTAACGTCTCAGCAACTGTCTATCTATGACGTACCTCCTGCATGTAAGCTAACTAACGTCTCAGCAACTGTCTATCTATGACGTACCTCCTGCATGTAAGCTAACTAACGTCTCAGCAACTGTCTATCTATGACGTACCTCCTGCATGTAAGCTAACTAACGTCTCAGCAACTGTCTATCTATGACGTACCTCCTGCATGTAAGCTAACTAACGTCTCAGCAACTGTCTATCTATGACGTACCTCCTGCATGTAAGCTAACTAACGTCTCAGCAACTGTCTATCTATGACGTACCTCCTGCATGTAAGCTAACTAACGTCTGAGCAACTGTCTATCTATGACGTACCTCCTGCATGTAAGCTAACTAACGTCTCAGCAACTATCTATCCATGACGCACCTCCTGCATGTAAGCTAACTAACGTCTCAGCAACTGTCTATCTATGACGTACCTCCTGCATGTAAGCTAACTAACGTCTCAGCAACTATCTATCCATGACGCACCTCCTGCATGTAAGCTAACTAACGTCTCAGCAACTGTCTATCTATGACGTACCTCCTGCATGTAAGCTAACTAACGTCTCAGCAACTGTCTATCTATGACGTACCTCCTGCATGTAAGCTAACTAACGTCTCAGCAACTATCTATCCATGACGCACCTCCTGCATGTAAGCTAACTAACGTCTCAGCAACTGTCTATCTATGACGTACCTCCTGCATGTAAGCTAACTAACGTCTCAGCAACTATCTATCCATGACGCACCTCCTGCATGTAAGCTAACTAACGTCTCAGCAACTGTCTATCTATGACGTACCTCCTGCATGTAAGCTAACTAACTTCTCAGCAACTGTCTATCTATGACGTACCTCCTGCATGTAAGGCCAGACTCCACTCAGTACGATGGAGAAACCAATTGACATCACAAACATGGTTGTGTACGCCACCCAGTGGGACTGTTTTCGGGCCCTGCGCTCCGCTGGCGTCTCCAGTTGCTTCGACACATCTTCTTCAGGGTCACTAGAGAGATTGAAAAAAGTTTATTTAGTTTAATTTCATCACCATAATCAATAAAAACGATGTGATAAAGTGTGGCTAAAAAACTATAAGGCTGTTCCAAGCAGTATAACTGATAAAGATAATTTATTCACAAAATATATGGAGCTTTCTGCTTTTATTTGGATGATATTAATTATTGAATAGAATGTATATTTCTTTAGGTTATCTTTTGTATAATAAAAAACTAATACGAGTATATACAAGCCATTGGCAATAGACCAAAGAATTGGAATTATTTCATTTCCATGTAATTTTTCAATATATCACAAATCACAAGAATTCATATGTAAATATATGATAGATATTACGACTGCAAACTTTCTGGTATAATTATTCATATCTATTTATGAAAATAACGAAATGAAATGTGAACTTTTCAAATGGTATTAATTAGTTTCAGCAAAATTTAATTCACATTTTAACAATTTTACTGAACTCTGAGTCGAAAGTTCCACTGATTTATGTTCTGTTTCTCCATGCTAACATTGGAATTAATTCAAGATTTAAAGCCTGCCAAATATATTGGAATGTGGAGCCCCATTTGTCTTGTCTTAACTGCCACACTCTGAAACATGGCCTTTAATTGGGAACTAGAGCCATGACTTCGGTGGTATATTTATTCAATTGTTAACTGTTATGCAATGTATGTTTACATACAAATTACAAGACAATCTATTGGAAAGACTCATCCAACTATATTTTTTACGAATGCGGTTAATGTTAATCATTTTATTATAAACCTTAAAATTTAATAAATAAAAAGTGTTTCCATTTTTTATTTTATTTTTTTATAATCGATGCACAACAATACTTGGCTTACTCGAGTTGCTAATTTTAAGTTAAAAGAAAAAGAAAGTACAATATTTTAAAAATTCGTGAAAATTTTATAAACATGGGAGAAAATAAATCAAGGAAATTGGATAAAATAAAAATTATTTTGATGATCATTTCAGACCAGACATACGAGATATATAAAGAAAATATTTGAAAATAAACATTTAACTCGTTATTTTATTTAGATATCTATTTGTAAATTAAACGAGGTGAAAAATATATTCAGGTGAAAATCAAAACAAAAAGAGTACAATCTTTTTCTTCAGCGTTATTTAGAGATTCGTACAATTGGTGCACACAGACTATTAAAACCTTTAAACTTTAATGGTATATTAAAACATATATACTGAACTGAATTTGTACGCTCTTCAGATTAATAATTTTCTAGACCTTAGCTCTCAATATTATGTAATATATTTTTTGCCAGAGCCTGGAGAGGAACATTTAATATACATAATTATACTTAGCTATCAATATTGAATGAACTCTTTACTCTTCGTCTATGTATTTTCAATTAACATTTGAAAATAATGTTCTACACATCCAGTTGACATGTCAAAATATCATTATAGGTTACAATTAATTAATGTGATAAATACCTTGAACTTAAAGGTCAGAGAAATATCGTCAGAATTCAAAGGATGAAATGTTCTAAATTTAATCTGTTATATATCTAGTCATTTAATCTTAATAACTCACAAATCCTTTTGTTTTCCACCACCGGACTTCTCGGAAACATCGTCATCCAAAGTGTGGTCCACTTTCCATTTGCCTGACTTGCTCATTTCTGTCCTATTGTACACCTCTAACCGTAACTTGGAAAATGACTATATAGGGAAAAAGGTCAAATAATAAACAATAGAATTAGGACAGTAACTAATATAATGCATGATAAATGTATACTAAACGTTATGTCAATATAATGTATACTAAAAGACTAAAAGTTATGTCAACAGTAACTTATAGCCATTTGAGTTATTAATATTCAGTTCATATGTTAAAATTTATTGCAAGGGATAAAAAATAATAATTCATTCCCAATATGGAATTAACTGTAGATAAATTATAGATATAAACAGTTTATTTTAGATATAAACAAATAAAACAATAATATTAAAAGTTTAAATTTTGAATACAAAAATGTCTAGTGTGTTTATTAAAAGCGGATAACATCATTATCTGTTGTAAAACGGAACGTAACATTAGTAATTTTGACATGTTTTGAAATTTATCTAACATGAGATTTGAGTAGAAAATTCAGTATCAGAACTTTAGGGCTAACTCTAAGGTATAAATAAAACCTATCAGTTAGATGTATCAAAAGGCGAGCTGATACATCTAACTGAGGTATCAGGTCTCAAAACCCCCTTGTAAGGTCATTAAACAAGGATGAAGTGTGTAGTACAACAAACTAGCGAATTCAAAAAACTTCACGGCCATTTATGTTGAGAGGCCATATACAGTATGGGCCACAAAAATGTTTCCGCTTTTTCAAATACTGTAAATCGTTAGCCATTGGACGAAAAACTGTATCGTGGTTTCTTTTTCTCCGCCTCTTATTGTACTATTAACATTTAAAAACATTTTTGAACTGATGGACATATTTTAAGAACAGGTCAGCAAAGAGTGAGGGTGATTATTTTTGTCATTGCGCGAAGGTCATTCTTAGAGCTAACTCTGTGATTTTGCATACTAAAAGGCAGTGAATATAAGGAAAAAAATTTATTTTGGTATACATTATAATACAGGGTGCTTACACTTCTTCCTTGGAAACTATTTGGAAATAGAATGACTTCAGTGACATTTTGATCTTATTGAAGTTTTCACTAGGAATATTTGTTCTTCGCTTGTTCATTGTATGGTTAATGCCCGCTTCACACTTGCATTTTTAACAGCATGGAAAGAAGCTCTCCTTGAATAATGTGTTCACACTTGCGTTTTTTTTTTTTTTCATCGCTGGAGTAAAAATTAATGTGATTTCTCATCCGCGATAGAAAGAAACATATTTTAAGAAGAGCTTTTTTCCGTTGTGTTAAAAATTCTTGTGTGAAACGGGCCTTAACCATGCAAGGAACAAGAGAAGAACGAATAGCTTCTAAGGAAGAAGTGTAAGCACCCTGTATTATAATGTATACCATAATAATTTTTTTCCTTATAAGTAAGTAAAATCACAGAGTTAGCTCTAAGAATGACCTTTGCGCAATGACAAAAATAATCACCCTCACTCTTTGCTTACCTGTTCTTAAACTATGTCCATCAGTTCAAAAATGTTGTTACCAGTTAATAGTACAATAAGAGGTGGAGAAAAAGAGACCAAGATACAGTTTTTTCAATCATTGGCTAACGATTTACATGTATTTGAAAAAGCGGAATCATTTTTGCGGCCCATACTGTATTATTCCGAGAGAGAAATTTCCGACCAATTGTCATCCTAATAAATTCCCTCCTGTAGAATTGTTACCCCAGGTGTGATCATTCTATAAAAATTTGGTATTTGTAGAGAAACTATAATTATTACAATGGGAATTATAAGTTTTTTCTATAATCTAACAGGTGAATATTCAGCTCGAAATTGATGGTCACTTTGATTTTACTAATTAAAGAATAGTGAGGTTTCTTTTTAAATTAAACACACTCAGCATAATTATTAGACGACATTTATGACAATGCTCTATAATAATTCGGAGTAAAACCTCGCAGCAGAGTGTGACTAAGCGGTGCACAGGTAATGAAGTACATGAGATACTAAATACTAATTAGTTTCAGAGCGCCAAGCCTACCTGTCTCTTATCACAATGACAACTGGCTGGTCTCATCATTTTGATATCAGCAAAACAAAATGGTGACCTGCAGTCTGAAACTTAATAGAAAATTTATTGAGTCATGAATGCTGTTTGAAAACTTTAATGAATTCATGAATGATAAAAAATATAGAGCTGGCATTTGATCTGTAAGTCTTCAATTAGTTTAACGCATTAACTGTATAATACGACATATATGGTACACTGCTAACTTGCTCAACCGGCATCATGTATACCACGTACTGTAATTGGTATGATCGAATACTTTTCTGCAATTTAAAAAAAAAAAAATTCTATTATATGATGAATACTTCATAAGACTAGTATAGGAAAAATAATGAATAAAAATTGCAATGTATAATTTATAAAAATATCAGAAAAATATGTTAAAAAGCAAATAAAATAACTGTACGTATATCCAAACATAACAAAGATGTAGGTGCGGCTGTCAAATCTCGAGATGCGGTTGATGTGTGATGATGCGCAATTAACCGAATTGCGCGTTCTTAAACCTGGAACGTCATAGTGCCTAAGAGACCCGGCTTGGTTATATTGATGCATAATTTGAAAACTAATTGCTTGAGTTGGTCTAATTATGTGACTTTCATTGTCTATCACGTATTTATTTATCGTACAATCAGTGAAAATATTGCAACATGTTTTCAAATATTTAGTTTTATATAATATTTCGGTACACGGAAAACTGCCGAAGCGGAAAACTGCCAGTCACTTACTGGTAATTTAATGAGTGTAGTCAATAATAACATTTTAATTTATAAAATTGTCGTTCGCCTTTCGTTAAGGAGTTAGGGGACATTCATTTTTACTTAGTATACAAAACAAAAGTTGAATGTAGAAAATTTATTAGAAAAATATGTAAAATACATTATTATATAAATACTAAAGATATAAATGAAAAAAAACAAATATAGAAATTAAAAATTAAAATCTTTCATATAAAAGGTTTAAAATACTAAGAGAAGAAATAAAGAAATAATAGTTATTGTATTAGTGACAGAGTAAAATTTATTTGCTTACACAACGCAAAATTATTATTTGTTATAATTTGAGAATTGAACAAGCCTTCAAACGTAATATTCACTTGTACTCATTATAAAACAACTTTGATTGACATTTGAAGAATATTAAGAATTTGCAACCCAACATCTATGATTATTAAACTGCTATTACTTACCTAATTCTATTACAATTTCACTCGATCGAATTGGATTGCATATTGATTAATAATACTTGTTACAAATAAATGAGTATTATAAAAATGAAGGTTTTTAGTTGATGACATGAAGAATAAAAATGTAAATGTAATAAATATTTAACATACATATAAGTAGTTTAAACATTCACTTAATTTATTGTATAATTTAAAATTATATTATTATAAGAATATCTAATTAGCTATTAATAATAATAATAATAACAATAATCTTTATTGAAAAAAAACACATCAAATTTACATAAAAACAACAAACATTCACTACATTATTATTCCAAGCCTATGCGAAGTATTAGTTACAAAAGTAACTAAACTTTTTAGGCACTATCTAATTAAAGCATTCGAATATAATATGATACAATATGAGAACATTAAAAAAAAAAGACATCAAAAAGAACAGAAGTGAGAAAAGAGAAAAAAAATAATGATTCCTAGCATACTACAATAAATAAAAGTCCAAAAGGTATTGTTTATATTTCTTTTTAAAAATGAATAAGGAAGAACTATTTCTAATATCTAGAGGAATAGTATTCCAGTTAGATGGACCTTGATATGAAAAGGACTTTTGACTAGTTGTGAGCCTATGATAGGAAGGAAGTGGATTCAGTCTATTGCGAGTGTTATACTCATGGTTAGGAAGAGCTAAACTATTAGAACTATGCTTCCTAAACATAGAGATACCTAAAGAAAACTTGTAAATATCTTGCACTGTCAGAATCTTAGTATTATAAAATAGTGGTTTAGTGTGGGCTAAATAATTAGAACCAGTGACAATTCTTATCAATTTTTTCTGAATTAAAATAAGAGGAGATAAATGTACATGTGGGGAACATCCCCATATATTTATAGCATATATTAGATATGGATATATTAATGCATAATAGAGACCTATAAGGATTTTAGTTGGAACAAATTTACTAATCCTGTAGAATATACCAGTAGTTCTAGATAATTTAGACGTAATATAGGTGACATGAGAGGAAAAATTTAAATTGGAATCAATTACAACACCCAAGAATTTAAAACTATCCTCGACTTCCACAGGTGAGTTATCAATATGCAAAATTAAAGGAGACACAATTGATTGCAACCTATTGCTGAATAACAAAGAAGTAGTTTTACTAGAGTTTAGTAAAAGCCTATTGTTTACAGTCCAACGTGATACCCGATCTAGTACATCATTAGTAGTTCCTACAAGAGCTTCATAATCATTACAGCTGCAAGCTAGGGTTGTATCATCAGCAAAGAGCGTGATGTTACAATTATTAGATATATTAGCTAAATCATTAATATAAATGAGAAAAAGTATTGGCCCAAGCACGCTACCCTGAGGTACTCCACAACTAACCAAACGTGCTTCAGAGAAGGTATTGGATGCCCCAAATCTCACTCTCTGGCTACGACTACTAAGGTAACTTCTGAAAAAATCATTAGAAATACCTCGAATTCCATATTTAGATAGCTTTCTCAATAAAACTTCGTGACAGACACAATCGAAAGCTTTTCGTAAGTCTATCGAGATACCAAATACATGATTCTTTTTATCCAACTCTCCATAGATGAAATCAACAAAATTAAGAATAGCATCAGTAGTTGATTTAGATTTCTGGAAGCCATACTGATTAATATTAATTATGTCATATTTATTCAAAAATCCAACAAGTCTACTACAAATACATCTTTCAAGTATCTTGCTGAGTAATGGAAGTATCGATATAGGTCTATAGTTATTAATATCAGTCAAAGAACCAGCCTTAAATATCGGTACAACATCAGCATGCTTTAACACATCAGGGAAAATACCAGAAGAAATGCAGTCATTAATAATTGTACATAAAGGAGAAGACACACAACTAATTAACACCTTAAAGATCCTAGTTGGTATATTGTACAAGCCATAAGAGGAATTTTTCAGATTTTCAGTTATTCTTATAATCTCATTCTGCGACACAGGAGTTATAAAAAATGAATTAGATAATAGAGTTGGTACATTGTCAACAGGATCAGAGAATTGAGGTGGAATATCAGAGATAAGTTTGCTGGCAATGTTACTAAAATAATTACAAAAGAGCTCAGCAATGTTATGATCTCCAGTTACCTTATTATTATCAACCATTATATATTTAATTTCATCGGTTTGTTGCTTATCAACAATCAAAGAATTTAAAAGCTTCCACGTTTTCCTCAAATCTCCTTTACTGTTAGAAAATGCAGTATGATAATACTCCTTTTTCGCTCTTCTGACACTATTCGTTACACCATTCTTAAATCTTTTATAAAAACCTTCAGAAATTCTTCCCGACCTGAACAATTTGTAATAGCTCGATTTATATTTTATGGATTCAAGAAGATCCGCAGTTAACCAAGGATTATTTAACCTCTTTTAAGAAATAAATTTGGTTTTTAGGGGACAACATTTTAAATAAATATTCCTTATTGTATCGCTAAAATGTTCCATATTTATGTTCACATCTCTCGTAGTGAAATACCACCTATGCTCAGAACATTGAGATATTAACTTCTGTAAACTAGAGAGGCTGTGATCACGAAACTGAACTTTAACAAGATTATCATTACCAGCACATAAATCACTTATAATAAGAAATACAGGCAAATGGTCTGTAATATCAAACAGGAAAATTCCAGAATTAATCAAGCTACGTCCATTATACCAGATATGGTCGAGAAGAGACGGTACACCTTGCTGGTCACCACTCGGAAATCTAGTAGGCTTGGTAATGATAGGTAAGAAGTTCAAGGAAAACATACTATTTACAAAATTCCTAACACCTAGATTAACATGTTCATATTCAATTATATTAACATTAATGTCACCCATTATAATTACTTCACAATTTTTAAGAGCGGTGTTATTCAGAATGCCATTCAAATAGTCAAGAAAATTACTAAGGGAGCCAGTTGGAGGACGATAGATAGCCACAATAGCGATAGGAAAGGGGCTAAGATTTACTAAAATAGTACACGTTTCGATATCATGATTAACAAAAGATAATTTATCAATCTTACTTATAGACAAACTTTGATTACAATAAATAGAGACTCCTCCCCCTCCACCATTTACACGCCACAAATCAGTACACGGGGTTAAACGTTTGCTTTTGAACCAAAGCCTATACTGCTGACATCAATATAGGAATTTAAAAAAGGAACTATATACGTAACTTAACATGTTTTAAAATGTACGTTTAATAAGGTAGCTTTGATGAAATATTATTTTCATTTGAATTTAAGCAGTCCAATATCTCTATGGTTATTACTGTAAAAATGAATATCCCCCTAACCTCTTATCGATGGGCTAACTCCGTTTTTTCTTGAATTAAAATGTTCTTTGAATGTGTTTATAACTAAATAGTATTTCTTAAAAGTCATAAAAAATACATAAATTCTCATTAAGTAACTGGCAGTTTTTCGCTTCGGCAGTTTTCCGGACACCGATATTTTTGATCAGGTGGACCTCTGGAGCCAGGGTGAATTATAACCGCTGATGTGTCAATTTTTGCATCACACTAGATTTAGAAACACACTTATAGGAATATTAGCTATTAAGAAAAATCTATATTCCAACTGGTAGGTAGAAGCCTCTCAGGCACTCTGGGCGTTCCAGGATTAAAAATGTGCAGCGCACTCTCGAGATTGCGTAATTCGGTAAAGTGTGCGGAAGATAGTCTTCATACTTTCAGATAAGAAGTACTCTTTCTTCTCAGTAAAATTATTTTTCTAGGAAAGCATCAAAGGTAATACTTACGTTTCACATAAATAAGTTCATTAAATTTTAAGTATGTTTTATTATTGCAGAAGAGAAGAAATAAAATCTATAAAATATAGCAGATGATGAAGTATCACAGTCATATATACCTACCATTCTTACAAGTTCACAAGTACCAAGACTTCGGCATTAGCTTACGGTGAAGATTAAGATCGAACATCTCTTATTCTTCAATGGTCCCTCAGTAACTTTTTCTCTAGGATCTTTCTCATCTGGAAGGGCTTGGATCTAGGCATTATCTGTTTTCAATAGGTTGACAGACATCTTTTACACTAAGAATAGTGTAGCACCGATGTTGTGGACCTGAAGTGTTCCATCTGTCTCTTCGCCAAAGAGTCCACCGTATCCCGTCAATATAAGAATTCTCAGCACTATCAAATTCTAGAGCACTATCATTAACTGTGAAATGTATCTTTTCATAATCAGATCGGTTTAAGAAATAAAGGTTGTGTGAAATTATATGTACGCGTTGTTAATTATATTTTCAGAGTAGTATCTTGAATTAGTTTAAAATATCGAAAAATGAATGAAATTTTTAGAGTAAACCACTAAATAACAGTTCGAGTACAAAGGGAAGTTAATTAACCGTGGAATGCAATTTCTAAGTAAAAGGGAAAGGTAGCATTATCAGTATGAATTTGTTTAAAGGGAGGCATGGACGTTAATGCAATCAGCATTATTAGTTATGTAATAGTAAATACTTTATTCATTTAAATAATACTTACTGAATGAATGAAAATTAACTTAAATTATAATATAAACAGTGAAATCTATCTGATGTCAGATCAAACTTTTGTTATCCAATAAAAATCCTAATTTATACTAAGACTCTCCCGTGCGGAAAACCAACCCAAAATGGGACATTTCGGACAAAAAATTTACACCAATAATTATAGAGCGCAATTGCTTCTCACAGTCTGAAAATTCATACAGTGTCGATAACACACTCGTAAGGCAGGTGTTACATTTGATAGAGAATAGAAGCTCCTAAGGCAAAGAGAATCAAACCTCACATTTGACATTTCTTACAAATTTAACTCTGGAAATAAATAGTAAACTAAAATGACGAATAAGATTTTATTGAATATAACTAATTATGTACAAAATTTCTTCAATAGATCTAAAATATCATAAACAACAGAGTGCAGACATTTGGTTTGCAAACAAAAATAATGGAATAATTTTTAATTTATAGTGTGTCCACCAAAAATGTATCCACTGCCATTAGATATGTATAGCTACTATGTACGATTCATTAATTAATCTACATATCTATGGTATCAATATATTATGCATATGATCGTAGAATGATGAATCATGTAGATTCAAGGCAGTGGATACATTTTTGGTGGACACACTGTAGCTATAAAAAGATAATTCAAATAATAGTTTTGATGAAATCCACAATGGTGAAAATAAAATTAATTTCTAGAGCATCTTATTTTACCAGTTCGTAATGTGGATACACTATATATTGTCTGTCAGCCAAATGTCCATTCACCACCAAAAACTTGCAATAATTTACTACTAGTGATATTTACAGATACTTTTTACTTAACAAGTACACTGTTTGAAATTTTATAGCAAATGCTTTTGAAATATACCGATTTAGAATAAAAGAAAGATAGTCAGTAGCTACCAATATCCAAACTAATTAACTTGCTTGAGAGCAGTAACAAATAAATGTAACGGAGATGTGAAGATAAAATACAAAAATGAGTCTGCTACACACTAACAGAAGGTCAAAATTAAACTAAAACATTAAATTACTAGCCGATAAGAATATCACTGAGTCTTCAGTAAATTAAGATGTTTTTTGTTTTTTCTTCGCTTGCTCGCTTCCATCGGTTTCCAACTCCCTGAAAATTGGTTTGGGTTGTGTTGCTGTGTAAGCCGGAGCAATCCAGTACGGGTCTTCCTCTGCGAGTTTAGCAAACTTCAAGAGAGCTTCTCTGGGATCTCCTTCATCATCTAACTTTTTGTTCTGAATGCCCAGGTTCCTGATGATGTAAGAAGAGAGAGTGGAGCCACCAGCTGTGACTCTGCCTCCCGTACCAGCATTGCCAAGAGGCAAATCAGGACGGTGAGATTTGAGGGGATCTTTACGGTCCTTCAGGTCTAGTTTTCTGGTAGATTTACGCCAGTCTTCTTTGAAAAGTGGTAGAGCGTGAGGCGTGATGATCTGTTGTGAAGCTATGACTCCCTGGTTCCTCTGCCTCTTGTGCTTCTTACCTGCCGCAAGAAGGGCGCCATTACGAGACAGCTCTTTATCATACAGCACTCGCACACTACCATCACCTGAGCCGACACAAATCTGATTGAGTTTAGGGTGCCACACGAGACTAACTACGTGACTGGTGCCTACAGGCATGTCATGCTCCATCTTCCATGTGTTTTTATTGAACATTACTAATTTGCCACTACTGTCTCCTTTGTTCATAGAGGTACCTGTGACGACCAATTGATCATTGGGACTGAAAACACAATCTGTCATATCAAACCTATTGAATAAATTTGTAGCTGTAAAGACAGGGGTTTTTGGTTTCCTAATATCCCATAACTTGAGAGTATCATCCAAAGCACGAGTGGCGTACATCTTATTATCGAAAGAGAAGCAAATAGAGCTGGTTGGCATGCCTTTAACGTGGCAATCCCTAACGTTGACTATTGTGTTGACATAATTCTTACGGTGGTCCCACATTTGTACAGTTCCATCTTCAGTGGCACATGCTACTATCAAACCATCTCTGCTGTAACAACACGCTGTAGGTTTGGCCTTCAATCCAGACACTGCCCTTGGCTTTATTACGTTTTTTTGACAGCTAGGCTTGGATGTGTGCCACAATCTACAAGTTCCATCTCTCGAGCAAGTCATGAATTCTTCTTTCTCCTTTGGATGCCAGCATCCGCTTATAATAGTAGAAATGTGTCCTTTAGTTCTCGCCATATCCTGAATATACATGTCACCTTTGTTACACTCAAACAATTCTATGCCATCCCTATCATACACTTTCGCCTGATTATTACCTGACACAACAAGAATTTTGTCTCCAGTACAGCTGTAATCTACAGAGTTTATGGGATAGCCATCGTGCGGGACAAAACTTCTAAAACTGTTATGTGACGCATCCATCCCTTGAAAATCCCAATACTTGACCTCATAGTCTATGGATCCTGACACCATTCTAGAGCCTGCAGGATCCATTGCTACAGAAGACACAGCTTTCTCCCCGTGATTCAGGGATAACTCTAAGGATATGGGAAGTTTATAACCATCTTCCGCGTCACTGTCGGAATCTTCAGTAGCTTCAGAATTCTGGTTCATAGGTGGAGGCATTGGTGGTCCTATAAATTCATCATCTTCATTTTCAGTTTGAGAATTGTTGGTACTGTCTTTAGTCTTTTCATCATGCAAAGCCATTTTCTCTGAAAAAAAAAAAAACTTTATAAAGTAGCTATAGAGCTATTAGCTAATATTTATATAGAGCATCTGCTAGTTTTATTTATTTGAGATTAGATTCATTTTTCCATCAATAAAGACAAAATATAGAAAAAAAATTCTATTAGAATTCAAATTGAAGATTAGCTACTCTTAGTTAATTCCAGGACTGTAATTCTACAGAGTTAGATACTGTTTTGTAGGGTTAATATCTTAACTCAGCAAGGAAATATTTACATATATAAAATTTTATTAATGATATAAGCTAATCAATGTAAAGTGCAAGTATTGAAGTCCTACAAATCAGGTTTCTCTATATTCCCTATCCCCGTTATAAATACAACTAATTCAAACAAACTAAACATTATTATAAAAGAATATAGCTAATTAGAACATACTAGCTTATAGTAAAGAGGATGGAATACTCACCAATATTTATTCTGTTTCTCTCTTCAGCTTCTTTTCTTGACTCTTCAGCAAGTTTTTCCACATCAAAAGTTCTTGATTTCTTGCCAAATCCTGAAAAGCCCATCATTTCAGAAATCTCTGAAATATTAATAGTCAACATTAAAGTTTGAACATATTTTTACTGTTCATGGTGCATAACATTCAGAATAAAATAGCAACAACTTTTTAATCAAGATAAAGAAAGTAAGGAGTCAAACTTTGTTAGGCGTGATTGTACACAAATTGCTATCCGAGAAGCTACTCGTAAATTAAATTTAAAAGAAATAACAAGTTGGACTTGTTATTTCTTTCAAAATTAGCTATTAAAGAAACCATATACCTTTTGAGATAAAAAATGTGAGCTTATCCTAACTAGATATAAAAATTTATATGAACTATTTCCTTTGTTCATATGATTTGGCTGAAAGTATGATTTAACTAAAAGCTAATATGATGAAGTTATCAATAAGATTAAGGTGACAGTAGCTATGATTTGGCTAATAGTATGATTAAGCTGATAGTATGATTTAGGTAATAGCTAGTATACCTACAGTGCAACTCACAGTATTAGTCAACCTACTTTTGTTCTTGAAAAAACATATCTTTGGCAAAAACTGTAGTAAAGTCACTAAAGTGTTAACACAGTTTTAAACCATGCCAGTTTACATTTATTTTTTCAGAATTTAGATTGCTTTTAGATTGCAATAATTGATAATTTTCATTTATTTTGAAAATATTGGTGAACCACAATATTAGCCATTTAAAATAAAATCTAAAATGGGATGATGTAGGGCTGGCAAGCTAGTGGAAAAGACCTAGCTATCAGGAAACTGCCAAAAAACCTTGTGTAATATTATGAACCACCACTAACCATATCTTGAACAAGTTGAACAGTAGCAAAAGGGTAAACTTCCACAAAAAATCCCTCCTTTGACTATAAAACAACAACATCAGCATCATGTAAAAGATGTTCAACTAAACAAGACCTAGACATAAAGTTTGTTTTATTTACAAATGAGACGCGAGTGAATTGAACGGTTCAGATAGGATGGGTAGTAGTTGGAAGAAAACTTCACCAGCATTTTCGTCATCACAAAGGAGGAAGTGGGCTACTGCTGTGAGCTGGTATTGTCAATGGTGAACTTTCAGGCCACATAAAAGTTTGTGATGGTTTGGAAAAGAATGCAGGTAGCTAGCTATTGTGACAACTTGGATGAATTTTTTTGTCGCCTAACACCCAAACTTTGGCACTGAGTAAGAGGCTTGAGTTTCTGCAAGAAAATGCACCAGTACAAGCAACGAGGGTCATGAAACAATACCTAGCTCCTTTTGGGTTTTAGTAAGGAAAATCTAATGACTGGGCCTCCAAATTACCTAAATTTGTATCAGATTTAATTTTTCATCCATCATCTAGCATAAATGTACGTACACCAATAAGGCCAAATTTTCATCCAAACAAGAATTATGAAAGTGATTGAGAGACCTTTGGAATCAGTTGATGTACAAAAAATATAGCTACTTTGTTAATACAATCTGTCTGTACATATTACATAACTGCATTTTGAAGTCATTTAGGGTCAAATCCTTTACATTAGCTAAAAATTAACCCAAAATTAGTTTCATTTTTGCATTAATAATTTCTGTGTTTTTCGTTTGTTTGCATTCCTAATATAGCTATACATATATCTGTCAGTATAGATAGTTTTCAATTTTTACTATAGTGGTTCTCAAAATTATTCAAATTAATGACAATTATCAAATATTGCAATCTGAATGACATCATATTCTGAAAAATGTAAATAAACGTAGCTTAATACTTGATAAACCCTAACTAGAGTCATAAAGGCAAAATATTCACTAAAAATAGGGTTTTAAATAAATAAATTGATTATCAAGAAATAAATTAGGTTGATTAATACAGTGGGTTGCACTGTAGTTAGAATGTGATTTAACTGTAACTATTTAAAATAGGCTATAAATCTTACCAGGGTTAGGATCCTCTTGTATAGCTGGTTTCTTTTCCTCTTCTGTAGTGGATTCATTTTCAATGCGTCCAAATGTACCAAAAGTTCCCACACCAGAATCTTTGTTAGTAGCATCTGATGATACCACAGGAACTTCCTTCTTGGCTCCAATGGATAAACCTATCTTGCCAAAGGCAATCTTATTCTTTTTCATATTTGAAAATGCTTAGGAAATAATAAAAATTCTGTAACATTTAGATCATTAGAATTGATAAAATAATTAGAAATTGTGTGCTATTTACATGTATTTTACTGAGAACAGAAATGGAAGATTTCTTGGAGAACAGTTTACCAGTTCCTGCAGTCTGGCATAGTGAGAGCTGTGATTGGCCAGTCTGTATTTCGTGCCCTTCAAAATAATATTCTGTCAAAGTCGGTGGATTTTTAGCTATTCATTCCTATGTTACTATTAATTTTCAGTGGATAAAGGGGTAAAATGTTGGTGGATCAGCCAAATTACTGAAAATTTATGGTGGATTTTTTTCAGCTTTTTGAAAAAGTCAGAGGAATTTTTTACATCAAATACAGACTGGGAATGTTGTGAATCAAATACGGACTGGGTGATTGGTGCATCACACTATCAAATACTGTGATGTCATCAAACTCTCCACCAGTCCATCCTTATTGGTCAAGGAGTTCAGTGCAATCTTTACGATATTGACATAGTGACGTTATGTAAACAACATATTGTCACATTGTGGTTACCATTTAGTTTATATCCAGTCTGTATTTCGGGGTAAATTCCACCGACATGTCGGTGGAATTTTTTCCCCTTTGAGAATAATATTCTGGCAAAGTCGGTGGATTTTTAGCTATTTATTCCTATGTTACCATTAATTTTCGGTGGAAAAATGGGTAAAATGTTGGTGGATCAGTCAAATTAGCTACTGGAAATTTATGAGGGATTTTTTCAGCTTTTACAAAAAGTCAGTGTTTAATATATAACTTTATAACAAATTTCTGTCGTTAATATCTTGAATAGAATATTTTTCTCCATAAAAACTTCGTTAAATTTATTTATCGAAGTGCATCTTCTTTCCAGACTGGCAAACAGTATTCTAGCATCCATATTTGACTCTGTTTTGGTCCGTTCCGGTACGTTTTGGTCGGTTCCGGTGTTCATCCAAGTGTTCTTTGGCAACATATAACCTCATTGAGCATTTAAAATGATGCAAACAATTCTTTAACATACATATATGAGTGAGTCGGGCCGGCGGCAGCCCCGCCGCCAGTCTGCAGAATATGGAACATTTTTCCAAGACTCTCTGCGGGAGTTTTTGATTGAATTGTAGAAATGGAGATCTCTGCGGGAGATCATGAATTAATTCCTATGTTACCATTAATTTAGCTGCGGGAGATTTTGAATTAATTCCTATGTTACCATTAATTTAGCTTTGGGAGATTCAGAATCTGCTGCTGAGAGTCAGAGAGCGTGCACGCCAATCATTTTTTTCCGCATTTTCGGCAGTTGCGTGAGCGTGCACGCCAAGAAATTCCATAAAATTCCACTTTTCCATATTATAGTCAACTTAGTTGCGTGGGCGTGCACGCAAATTTTTTTCTGGCTTTTAGACAGTGGCGTGAGCGTGCACGCTCACGCCGATTATTAATTCTTTTCCGTCTTTTAGATACTGCCTATTCTGCAGACTGGATATATGCCTTCGTTTCGGTCCGTTCCGGTACGTTTTGGTTCATTTTGATTTTGGTCGGTTCCGGTGTTCATCCAAGTGTTCTTCGGTAATATATAACCTCATTGAGCATTTAAAATGATGCAAACAGTTCTTTAACATACATATTTGACTCCGTTTAGGTCCGTTTCGGTGTTTCTACGTACCGTTCTTCCTATGCTGTCAAGTGCCTTACAGAAATCAATTCCTACAACCACCAGTCTCTCCCACCCCTTAAAACACTCCTCCACACAGTGCCCATCATCATCATCATTTGTGTGTAGGATTGCCTTTTCTGCGGCTCCAGCTCATCGTCCTATACTGCCTCCTCCACTCTTGCTCTCTCCATTCTTGTTCTCTTCCTCCACATGCTCACCAAGACGGTGATTTTCCTCTGCCTCTCTTCCTCCTCAAACAGAAACACCTCCATGACTTCCTCCTTTCTCTCAACCCTCGGTCTCTGCAGCTCAACTGCCTCCACTCTTTCCATCTCCAAAGCTCCACACTCCATCAGAAAATGCCTCAGGTCCTCCACCTGTCCCCCTCCACACATCTGACACATCCTCTCCTCCTCCACCCCCCTCCTGTCTCCCAGCCACAGGCAGTTTGTCCTCGCACCGAACCACAATCTCGAACCCTCTCCTCCTTCATAATCCTCCTCCCTCATCTCAGTTTTGCATCTTCGATATAGCCAAAGCGTGCTCTTCTCCTCCATCTCCGCCCTCCATTCGACTTCCACTCTCTCCGCAACTCTCCTCCTCAATTCTCCTGCACTCATCATCATCACCTCATCCACCTCAACATGTGCCCACTCCAAGTATTTCTCCGTTCTCTTCCACCATCCCACTCGACTCACTCTCATCTCTCCGATCACTCTCTTCAACAACTCACTCCCTCCCTGCATCTTCCTCCTCAAGTACTGTAGCCTTCCTCTCACCACTCTACTCTTCATCGTCCCCATCCCTATTTCACCTCTCATTCCAGCAATCATTGCATATCTAGGTGCACCCAATATTCGTCTCATCGTACCATTTTCCTGTCTCTGTAGTTTCCCGATGTCCTCCTCCCTCAAATCCACCACCTCCATTCCAAACAAGACACTGGGCAGTACTACTGACTTCCAGTAAGTCTTGCCCATTTTCACTCTGTGGCAGCTCTTCTCGATTACAGAGTACGTCATATTGCTCAGCTTTCTTGTCTGCTCAATCATCCTCCTCCGCTGTCCCTCATACAATCCACGTCTGTCTTCCACCATCACCCCCAAATACTTTATCTCCTTCACCACCTGAATTCCCTCCACCTCCTCAACTCCATCTCTGACATTGTACAGCAAACACTTGCTCTTCCCAGCGTTCACCTCCAGCCCAAGCTCGCCTGCCACCTCCTTCATAATTCTTATCATTTCCCTTGCTTCTCCCACTCCTCGAGCCATCAACAGTCCATCATCCGCAAAGAACAGGCTATTCACCTTCACTCCACACACCCACATGCCTCCTGCTCTTCTCTTGATTGCTTCAATGATCTTGTATGTTGGGAGTTTAAAGAGCAGTGGCGATGCCGTGCATCCTTGCCTTATCCCACTCTCCACATCTATAACCACTTCAGCATCTCCCACTTCCATTCTCGTCCCATCCCCACAATAGATCCTCTTCACCAGGTCCAGTATACTTGCCGGTACCCTGAATTTCTTCAGTACCCCAATCACTTTCTCCTTTTTCACCGAGTCATATGCCTTCTTAAAGTCCACCGCAACCACCACCAGCTCCTCCCCTCTGCTATATGTCCTCCTCACACATTCTTGCAAGATCACCAGGTTGTCAAGAATCTCTCCACCTTTCGTGAAACCTGCTTGCTCCTCGCACCTCATCCCATTCTCATCCACATGCCGCTCCACCTTTTCTTTTACTATCTTCATCATCAACTTGTATGATACATCTGTCAGAGCTATGGGTCTTAGCTCTGACACTTTTGGCCTCCTTGTCTTTGGTATCATAGCAGTCTTTGATTCCTTCCACTCCTCTGGCTCTCCTCCCTCCCATATCACTCCCTCCAGTCCTCTCCTCAAAGCTTCCACACATATGTCACTCCCTTGCAGTACCTTATACATTTCTGGTTTCAGCCCGTCACATCCTCCTGCTTTCCTGTTCTTCAGACCTCCCAATGCCTTCCTCACATCCTCCCTCTCTATCACCATCTCCATCACTTTTACATTCCAGTAAGGGTTTGCCAGTCTGGGTAGCCACATCTCCTCCGGGTTAGCTTCCCTCTCTCTAGTTCTCCTGAGTGTCCTCTCATATTCTTCTTTTGTTTCCTCATTCCACACATCTTCCATCCTATTTTCATGCATCTTATATATTCCTTCCCAAAATTGCTTTATTTCCTCTTCAAATTTTTTCTCTTCTAATTCATCTCCTTCTTCTGTATACAGCTTCAGTTTTCTATTTCCATTACCTTTCTCTCCTTTTAGCTTCTTCACCATCTTCCACAAGTCCCTTCCTCCCTGCATGTCTCTTATCTCTTCTGCTGTCCTATTTTCATATTTCCTCATTTCTTCACTAATCATTCTCTTTACCTTTTCCTTTTGTTCTCTATATGCTCTCCAAGCCTCCCGTCTCTCCTCCTCCTCTCAGTTTCTATGTGCTTTGTTTAGTCCTCTTCTTTTTGCTATCTCTCTCCTTATCTCACTACACATCCACGGCGGTTCCTCTCTACCCTCATCATCCACTCTCCTCCTGCATCTAGTTTTCAGCACCTCATCTGCAACTCTCCTTATTGCCTCATTTATATATTTTATTGACCCTGCCTCTTCTCTTTCCACTTCTTCTTCCATTCTCTCCACATATCTCCTCATTTTTTCCTCTTTTGTGCAATAGTACGTTACCTCCTTCCACCCCACGTTCTTCTTTCCTCCATCTCTCTCCATATCAATTACCACCTCAATCAGGCAGTGGTCTGATACATCTATCACATCTCTGTTACTATCTATTTCCACTTTCTTCACTTTACCATATGCCATCTCATTTACCATCACCAGGTCTATCACACTCTTGCTCTCTCCTCGCTCCCATGTGTATACTCCGTTGCATTTCTCATCTATATTCATCAGCAGCAAGCCAGTCTCCTCAATAAACCTATTGATCTCCTTTCCATTCTCGTTCTCCTGTTGATATCCTATGTATCCCAGATGCCCGTTGAAGTCCCCCACCACCAGTATCATCTCTCTTCTTCCATCTGCATCCTCCACCTTCCTTTTAATGTACTGGAGCATCTCTCTGTTTCTCTGCAACACCACTCTCTCACCTCCAGTTCCTAAATATACTATTACAAGGTTTATCTTCTCCTTCCCCATCCTTCCCTCCATCACCATGCAGTCAGCATACTCTTCCTCTGTCTTCTCCAGAGATATACCACTATTTTCCTCATACAGGACCATTATGCCTCCTCCCTTCTTCTCCTCCATCTTCCTCATACTGCTTATCACCTCCACTTGTTGCCCCACTCTGATGTTATCAACTTTTTTCTGCGTTTCTGTAAGGCATACAACTGTTCTGTCTTCCAATAGTCCATATACTTCTGTGTACTTCTCATTTGTTAATCCTTGTATATTCATTATTTTAGCCTTGAACTCCCCTCTCGTACCTCTCCTCTCTTCCCCATCTCCTCTCTTCAAAAATTTCTACCTTCCATCACACTCTCCCTCCGGTCTGCTCTTCCTCCACTTCCATCCCCACCAGCACCCCGCCTCCACACTGCTCCCCCTCTGTTTCCACCATCTGTCACATTTTGTCTTTGATCTGTTCCTCCTCCATTTCCACCTGTTGTTACTTTATGTCTGGCTCTTGTGAGTCTCCTCCATTTCTCTGGACTTGCTCTCTTCTATCAATCTTTATAATTTTTCCTCGCCTGATTATAAAACTAGATTCTTCCTCTCTTTGCCTCCGATCTCTCAATTCCTCTCTCAGTTGTCTATCTTTTCTCCTTTCCTCTTCTGTCATGTTTCTCGCCAGGTATACGGTATACCCTTTCAAATTTCTCTGAATTCCTCAGTTTCTTTGCATTACTTAACCCTTTCGACGCGGAATTTTTTCTGCCGAATTGAGAAACATTTTAATATATTTTTCGGTAGATTTGAGTACTATTGGATGAACTTAGATCGTCGGCATATGTATTTATTCAATTTTGTGAATATTTGATGTGGGACATATGTGTACCATAAGTAACCTGTGTTCCATGAAAATGGGATATATACAACCCACTAGTAAAATAAAACAACAAAAATTTTCATATAAATGCATCTAAATGACCAATCTTTCATCAATCAGGGTAATAAATAGACACATTGAACTTATAATCTTATTGTTTAATGAAAAATATAACTTCAATAGAAAATATATTCCATTTTATTTGAAAACTAGCATTCATTGAGACCATCATTTCAAACCAAAACTATATCAACATCAGATACTTGAGAAAAACATAAAATGAAAAAGCTATATCACCTTTTTCTATTGCAAATAGAATAAAACTAAAGACTAGGCTCATATATGACCTATCACATTTCAAATCCTTTGGTAAAGTTCATCGTATAAAAATAAAATTATGCCATAATGACACTGCTTGATTATATGATAACCGACTCTCAATCTTTTCCAGTGGAATTCACGTTTTCATGAGCCAAATTACCAATAGACACCTTTACATATTATGTATTTTACTTATGGTATGGCTCAAAGCATTCACCACAAAGAGGCACTTTACATGACGAGCAGATAAGAACACCTCTCTTCTCTTTACCGTGATTTGCACAATGTTTGCAGCGGCGTCTTGTTGCTACTTTTTGAGGAAAGTGCTTCCTATGTTCAGCCTGATGTCTAAATTTGGTGATGAAGAAGGTCTGCCAACTCTGTGATTTCGTATCATTGAAGTGCATTTTACACCATGAGTAATCATGTCCTCAGCAGTATTTATGATGAATGGTAGCTGTGGAAGATTCTTACACTTCACTTCTTTGTGGAGTATCCAAGCGTTCACTAATGCTGTCTTAGTCAGTTTGAAGAAAACTTTTTTCCACCATTTCTTAGATTTCCGTTCGAAGTTGTAAGAGGCCACATACTGGTCAGATTTGTCGACTCCTGCCATGTAATCGTTATAGAAAATGACTGCTTCAGGGCAAGAAATTTCATTCTTCTCGCCAGATTTCGAGGTTCTTCTTGCTGTTTTTATGCTGAAACTATGACAATTACTCATCATGTGAACAGGTTTGCTGTCCTGCCATTTCAGGGCCATAACTCCTTTATCACTGAATTTGGCTTCAGTTTCTCCTCTTTCTAAGGATTCAGTCAAATCAGGAGTATACTTACGATTAGACATGTAAGTTCCTACAGCTGGTATGCCTAAATTAGCAAAAAGTTTCACAGACGAAAAAAATCGATCAAAACACATAGCACTTTCTTCACTCCTCATAGTAGAACATAGTTTTGTTACAACTTTTTCACCAAGTGATAATTCTCTGTTCTGAGACAAGTCTTTCCCGGAATATATGTTGAAGTCATAGGTATATCCTGTTATAGCATCGCACCGCTGCCAAATCTTTATTCCTCGCTTGATAGGCTTCATCGGAAGGTATTGCTTCAGTGCTGATCTACCTTTGAATTTAGTCATTGATTCGTCGATGCTTTGCCTATTACTTTCAGAAAAAGATTTAGCGAAGGTGTATTTGAAACACCTAACAACATCATCAATGTAGTAAGTTTTGCTTGCATCAGAAGGCTTTTGTGGATCCGCAAAGTACATTTTGGAGAAGACAAACCTGAATCTATCTCTAGTAATAGCCTTACTGATGCATTCGTTTCTCAGAGATCTATTTCCACTCCAATATAGTTCCAGTTTTGGAACTTTATTATAGCCCATAATCATTGTACATCCAATCACGATCATTACTTCACCTGCGTCAGTCAAATTATTTTTAACTTTCTTAGATGCATTTTCTTTCTCAATTCTTTTGTTTGTTTTATCCGCTATATGAATGAACAAACTGGGAGGGAAAACAGATTTGAATGCCTCGAAAGGGGTTGAAGATCTGTCTAAGGAACATAAAACAACTCCACGCTTTGCTGCACTCAGAGAAAACAATGGTTCAAATTCTTGTGGAAGTTTTGACCAATCAATATCGGTAACACTTTCAGTCCATTCTACAGGCATTTGATGATCATCTGCGCCATTCATAGTTTCCTCATCCTCCAAGCTTATGTTACTCTGTTCATTCCCAACGCAAACGCCACTCACATCCTGTTGTTGGACTAGTATTCTTCCTCTTTTGTGCTGTGGCTCACTAGGTTCATCAATATCATCAAAGTCACTCTGATCTACCTCGTTTTCACACTCCTCGTAATTTGGATCGTCGATGCTGTCGTCCTCCGAGCTTTCACTGTCTATGAACTCATCTTCGCAATTTATTTTTTTCAATAGGGTATCAATGCCCTCATCATCCAATTGCCTTTTTCGGTTCCTGCAATATGAAAAAAACATATTTAGCAAAATATTTATGAATGAACATGGCTGAATTAGTTTGCAGGTGGGATGAATACGTCCCTAATCATCATGTTTACAAGTGGGACAAATGATTTATTAATCACAAATGGGATATTTAAGTCCCAGATCTCGTTGAATACAAGTGGGACATTTGATAGGTAGAATACAAGTGGGACAAATCACTCTAACTCAAATGCACAAATGGGACACTTGCATCCCAAACTAATAATTTGTTAATTTATTTTATAGATAAGCATTCTGATGGTATCTAAGAACAATACACAGGTTACAAGTGATGTTTACAATGAGTTACATGCTAGGAAAGGGCCAATATGAATGATACCAATTAGATATACTTACATTTTGGGAGATTTTTGAGAGACCTTAGCACACAACCTCACTCCTACTCCTCTAGGCACTAACTGATTGGCATATTGGCGGGCAAGTGTGTTGCTATGTGTGACATGATGCCTGGAGACTATAGTGGGGGGGTGTAAAGGGATATTTGGGATCTATTTGACCCATTTCTATATCGGAGTAAAATGCTGGGACATATATAACCCAACCGCGTCGAAAGGGTTAAGGCACATTTTTTCTCCTCCTCACTTACGAGTTTCACAAGCAGTGGTCTATTGTTATCATTTTTCTTTCCAATTCTTATCACCTTTTCCACTCTCATGTCCTGAATATCCATCTCCTCCGAGAAAATCTCTCCACACATCTTCAAATCCTCGCCGTACCTTTGCTCTGCTTCCTCCTTTTCCGATTCTATCAGGTTGAATATATGATAATGTTTTTCTTTCGTCTCTCTCTTTCCATATCTTCAATTTTCACACACATAGCTTCAACTTGTTTTCCTTCCTGTGCTCTTTTCTTTTTTATCTCATATTCTCATTCATCCCTTCCATTACAATTTCCTTTTTCATATTCTCCATCTGTGACCTGTTTCATTCTTTCTTTATGTCTCCCTCTCCAAGCTTCCTCACATTTTCCATGTCCCCCTTCATGCCCTCCATTTCTGCTTTCTGTTTCTCATTGAATTCTCTCTCCATTTCTTTCAGTCTATCTGCCATTTCAGTTTCTACTTCTCTCTTTGTTTTCCTCATCCTCTCCTTTGTCTCCTCATCCATTTTATCCATTCTATTCTTCACCTTAACTATAGTAGCTTTAATCTCTTCCTTTTCTAGTTTCATGTTTTCAATTTTTCCATCCAGGTATTCTTCATTTCATCCAAGTAAAATAGTATGTCTCATAAACTCACCATTTGCCTCTCCAGCTCTCTCCAAAATTCAACAAATTCTCTCCAAAATGATCAAATTATTATTAATTCTCTCCAAAATAACATTGTAGCATACCAAGTAAATTAGTATGTCTCATAAACTCACCATTTGTCTCTCCAGCTCTCTCCAAAATTTTACAAATTCTCTTCAAAATAACATTGTAGCATAGGAGAAAAATAGATAAAACTCACCATTTGCAATTGAAGAGCTCAAAATGACAGTCACAAACTCGCCATTAAAATGGCGAGTTTGGACATGCTTTTTTATTTGGCATTTTATCAAATGCCAAACTCATCTGATTTTCAATTTCATTGCTCATTATCTTCATTTCTTCTTCCATTTTACCTTCACAGTCTCCTTCCAGTATCCCAATCCTGTTTTCAATTCCCTCCACTCTTTTCTTTAGCATCTCATTCTCCTTTTTCAAACTCCTATTCTCCTTCTCACACTCTTCCATTCTTTTCTTGATTTTTCCATTTTCTTCTGTTAGTTTATTCACTTTATCATTGCACTTGCCACAGTACCATTTAACTTTGTCTTCCATTTTGTTCAGCATTTCATATTCCTTCTTCGTCAGTTTCCCAAATTCCCACATTCTGCATGAAACCATCTTTTGCAGAGGTCACATACCATTCCATCTTCTCCACTGTTGACTCTCCTTTCACATTCCCCACATTCTCCCATTACCTTCATGGCTTCATCATTTCCTCGCGTCCCTTTCTTCCCCGTGCCACATTCCATCCTTCCGTTCCTTTTTCTTGCTCCTTTTTCTTTTCTTTCTTTGTGGGTGTCCGTGCCAGGGAACTCATCCTGGTTCCCTGATTTTTATCTCCCACAAACAAACCAGCTTCACTGTTCAGCTCTACACCAACAACTTTTTTTTTTCACAATATTGCCTTATATCTATTAGTCACCTTAATACCTAATGATTTCACTTCATATTGTTACGGGAATTAACCATATCTTCAATATTTATTTCACAGGAGGCAGGACACAACACGTCTTAACAGTACGAGAGGTATTATTGCCAGAACGTTCCAACTGAATTATTAAGAGTTGCACTTGCAAAGGACAGAAAACAAGATTTTTTTTAATGTTATTTAACTAAATCTCGGATTATCAAGCTAGTGGAAAATAACGCGTGGGTAGGGTGGGTGGCATATTTAATTTTAGAAATTAAAAGGTTACTTCCACTAAAAATATAGCTTTAGAGATATTTTTCTTTACGAATAAATTTTAGGATAATATTTTTAAGGTTACTAACTCATTGATTGGCTATCGAGATTGACCAGTAAGTGTAATGGGCGGCGTCCTTTTTTATATTTCATTTTATAAGGAATATATTTCGTTAGATATATCTCAAGTACGGCTGTACGTACTGCAATAAATAGCGCTGAAATTGTTTCAATCACTCATCAAGTATAACCAAGAGATTCAAAGTTCCCCATAGCTAATTACCACGCGTACCTACGCAGCCTATGTGATATTACCAAAGATATTATACTACAATAAGATATACCAGGGCCGGTATAGGAACGTAACGGTAATAGTAACTAGTAGACGTTAGACGACGCCAAAATGTGACGTCACTAAAACAACACATATTTGTTTGTGACCAAGCGACTCATAATTCCTCATATTTGCATGAATTGATATCGAGTAGTTTAAAATCATTGAATAAGGGTTTCGTGTAAAAGAAATGCGAAAGTGGCGATTGAACCTCCAAGTTGAATATATAGATACTATAATTCATTTCTTTTACTTATCTATGAAAATAGGGTCTAAAACATTAAGGGACAACATACTTAAACTTAGTCACTTTTATTTTTTTTTCTTATCAATTAATAACTAGGCATTGGTTAAATTGTATTTCCATTGTTTTATTCCTCAATTGTTATTCATAGGAACTACAATCTAGCAGTTAACTAGCACTAGTTTAGGCTCCTATATGACGTTAATAAAAAGAAGCAAATCTTTGCTACTACCATAGGGAATCTGTATCGACCGACGCCCGATTATATATCTAATATGCTTCGAAAATATATCCACTCGATATCCAATAGGCAATAAGCAAATAAATTAAAATTGAATCTTTTACTTCATTGCATAAATTTACTTAGGTTGAGTACATATCAATTTAATTGATGTTACATAATGTTATATACAAATTTTAATTGGGGAGAAATAAAGTGTCGTGTCTGGGTATCGAACCTGTAGTCATGTAGATATCCTGCGTTCAGGTACAGTCGAAGAAAAGTGTATCCGTACCTAATGATTTTATGACAATTCACTATTTTTTTATTTCCAAAAATAACAATACTAATTGACAAATATGTAAGATTTGAAAATAATAGAAAATTAGGAAACTGTGATGTGAAATATATAGTATGTATACATATCATGCGGAGACTCTTTTCTCTGATAGTACATGTACCTTAGCACTGTGCCAACGTGAATTTATTCTATCAAAAAAAAAGTTGATATCAAACGACTTGAAGATACTTTGAGATATTTTTAAGTGAATATTACTATATAGACAAACACCTCTTTTATAACCAAAATCACAAATTATTCTTATTATAAATTGTACATAATAAGATGGTCAAATTTTTTTAAAATTGTAACTCCTTAAAAATTTCATTCTCTATGAGTTCAAATTAACGAAAATGTTTTGAGGCCACGACTTAGCTAAATAAAGATGAAAGCTCTGTGAAGAAATTTCAATGAATTAATTAAAATTTGACCATGGATTAACTCTCACTCAGTAGGATATATAGGTAAGTAATTAGTTCACTCGAGTAAATGTACCGCGGAGTTATGAAGTATTTTCAAATTTGTTTTAATTATAGAAAACGATATACGTCATGAATTTCGTCCTAATTCTCACTCAAAGACCGTAATTTTCTCCAAGATTTTAATCATATAAAAGAATCAGTGTCTCTGAGCTATGAAGTGGCTCTGAATTATGAAGAAACAAAAATTTAATAACTCAGGAGTTTCATTGTACTTTTGTAAGACTAAAACAGACGACAGAAAATATGAGACTCATAACAGCTTATCCATAACTTTTTACACGCATCGAATACACATAGTTTTTATATCTAGATTTATGCATCGTTTTCATAGGAAAATATCTATCTATCTATCGATTTCGTTACTTTTTTTCGATGTATTAAATTATATATTGATTCTACATCTAAAATAGAAGGAGATTTATGATGTCGATTTCAGGTTTTTTTCATGTATCGATTCGATTAAAATTAATCAATAAATTTAGATATCCGCTGTCCCAGCTTTGAATTCAACATAAGAAGATATCGAATCGATAGACCGTTGTTTATAGGGATGTTTCTTTCTTTCTTCTTCGGTTTAATAAGGTTATCGGACCCAATTTGGACACCATACACCTCAGGTCTTCAGATTCAGTCAGTAGTATAACTATCACTTTCTGTAAATAGAAAAAAGTAATTTTAGATACGGATAGTGGTCTTGGCTCTTAGAAATACAGCACCCAAAATATTGTGTATTAGTGTCCTTTATTAGTTATGCCGAGTTAGTAGCCATTAACCAACTACCACGGCCTAATTGCACTGCAGAGGTTGGAGATTTGATGACTTGCTTGTACTCCAATTATTGCCATCGCCTGGCCTAGTGGGCCACGAGGCGCCTCAAGAGACAGTGAGACTGGTACATCATTATAAAAATCCCATGTTTCAAAATGTGTTCAGAGTCGCCATTTCAGATCAAGCCGCAGTCACGTCAAACTAGATTCGATGAGCTGATTACCAAACCCTATACGTTATTGTATCCTGAGATATAGGTACTATTCTCGACACTTTCTATTTTCTCTGCCATCTGGTTTCGAATGCGAGAACTAAAATTGAAAGATAGTAAGGACAATCGAGGTATGTTGTTTGCATGACTTCATTGCAATTTGCAGCAACACTCTAAAATCATATTTAAGAAAATTGAAGAGTGTAACATTATGAAAACTGTTTACTAATTTATAGTTGATAATTTATAGTTAATAATTTATAGTTAAAAATTTATAGTTATTAATTTATAGTTAATAATTTATAGTAAACAATTTATAGTTAATAATTTATGGGAAAGCCAGTCATATTTTATACGGACTAAGCCCTTGAATTTATAGTTTTTTATGAATCATTTTTATAGGTTGTCATGCATGTTAAGATGAAAATGTATGGACATTATAAACATAAACATGATTGAGGTAAAATTAAAATTCTGAATTTAAATATTAAACATAGATATTTCTTTCGATTTTAATTAGGGTAAGTTCCGAGTTATCGGACAGATCCATATGTCCTCTATTCGAAAAATATAATAATTATTACTAAACTTTTTAAATTGATCTATTTTAATTTTAAAGAATTAAATTTTTTTCTATAAAATTTGAAATCGAACCCTATCAAATTATTGTAACCAAATACTCTGTTTAGATTGTCCTTGACAAACATGGTCGCATAAAACAGTATTTTTTACTTGATTAATTGAAGTTAATATTCAATTGAAGCTCCGTTAAAATGTCCTCATAATTAATTAGCAATTACGTAATGAATTACAAAATTAACGGATATGAAGAGGCCAAATTGAGTAAATTTATGGCGCATAAACGAATGGATAAATGATTTAATTTAATTTAAATGAACATACCTATGAGTATAGTGTAAGTAGGGTCGGGAGGGGCGAATACTTGCGCAGTTGCACAGGGGGTGAATCTTGCGCACCACATGTTAAAAGGGCTATGAACGTGCTAGCCCAATAACAAAAATAGTCATAGACCGGCTCGAATTTGTAGTAACACCGTATGGAATTTAAAAAAGCGTAGAGGCATTTCTTCATAGATAAAAAAAATCATATTTAAGACCATATGAAAAGTACCTTGTCAAAAATTCATTTTACCGAATTGCCCTAAAAAATAAATTTGTCATAAAAATATTTCTATCGCAGATATTGACCTGAAATTTTCAATACACGATGATCATTGACTTAAGTTGCCTCAGTAAAAATAACAAGGTTCTAGAAATTCAAATATTTTAGTTAGCGGAGTTTTTTCGTTCGCAACTATTCGCCCCACCATATTTTGCATGGTGGGGTTAGTATAAATTGTTTAGTAAACAATTTATTTATTTAAAGAGGAGTGAAAATAATATATATATATGCAAATATTGATATCCTTCATGATTTGCAGGAATTAGTCTACGCAACTACTCAGGAACTAGTACTACGCCGCAATCAGTCTACGCAGTTAGTACTACGCAATTACTACTACGCAACTTAGTGGTAATCATCCTCAGTCACAGGTTCGACTGATATATCAGCTATCAAGCGTCAATCCTTCTCCACAACGTGATAAAGTAGAGGATACCTCAAGCCTTGTCAACGCAAGCACCAACGCTAGCACAATCGTCTTAGCAACCTACCTGCCTCAAGACGAGTCATGAATTCTCACTCATTACTTTCAAAGTTATGTTATTGATCTTTAAGTAAATTATTACTAACAATTAAATATTTTATTTTCATGCAGAAGTCATTTATTTAGAGCCAAAAGAAAAGTATCGAAATATCATTATAATTAAAGTAAAGGAAAAAGAAAATATAATATATATAAGTAACATCTAAACGAGATACAAAATCTGTTTTGGAACCAAAGGCCATATCGCTGACGTCAAAAGGAAATTAAATACAAGGGACTAGAAGAAGCAGTCAGAAAGGAAAGTGGCTCTATGAGCAAAGTCATTTACCACCAGTCAGTGACAATGCACATGGACGCAGAAAAGCTTCTCAGAGAATACAGTCACTTACCAAGGAATGTGACGAAACGGGACACAAGCACCAGTGGCTGCACTCACGGATAGAAAAGGAAAATGAAGAGGTGATAGTAAATGAAGCCAGTCCAATTCCAAAACAGTCCAATTCAAAACTCGAGATAAAATTTTTTCGACCTGTTTACGTAAAGTTTGTAGAATGTAGGTGTGACGTAATGAATGTTACTTTCTATTCAGGATTATTTATGCTTGTAACATTAGTTTATCTTAAGTATAACCCTATAATAATTATATATTATGTAACTATAAATATAATAAATAACTAGATGACGGGCACTCATAGAGCGCATACCTTTGCCGCCGATTATAGATGACTTTGACCTTTAACCTGTTTGCTCCCAAAATATGAACAAATGGTTCCTGAATATTGAAGCATCGTCCCACCCAATTTCAGACAATTTGGTTAAATACTTTTGTGTTATAAATGACCTTGACCTTTATTTTTACCTGATTACTCCCAAAATCTAATAAACTGGTTCCTGCCTGGATAATTACCTACCATTCCACCAAATTTCAGTTTCTTCGATTGAATGCATTTTGAGTTATAAATCACCTTGACCTTTGACCCGATCGCTTCCAAAAACTTACCAAGCCGTTCCTTGATATTCACCAATCATCCCATCGAATTTAAAGCAAATTGATTGAAAACTTTTTGAATTATTGAGTTATAAATGACCTTAAGCTTTGACCGGATGGCTCCCAAAATTTTACCAGATGGTTCCTGGAAATTAGTTCCAAGTAATTTGATCGAAGTTTTTTTGAGTTATGCGAGAAACAAGATGACAAACAAAGTATGCCGCCTAAAATATAACCTTCCGCAATCTATGAAGGTAATAAACCTTTATATGTGTCCAATATAGCATATATAACCAATTTAACATACATATCTAAAACGTTGTTAAAAATACTGTTACACTTAGATCTTTTCATTTTAAGTCTCTGAAATTACGATTATAAGAATATAGAAGCAAATTGGTTTTCCGTACATCTATTAGGGTACGTGGAATTTTCACTTGCCATTGTAAAGACGGGGAGATACCCAGGCCAAGAGAGGGCCATATGTACTGAATCCCCTAGATCTAGAGGCTAGTTGTTGAAATCTTCAAGTCTTTCAATTCTTTCAAGAAAGGTAAAAATATGTGAGAATTTGAGAGTATAATAATACTATGAAGGTAGTAAAGTTTTCATCCAGAGTTGTGTCCCTAGTCTTGTAATAGGTAGAACCAGAGCTGGGCGTTCCGCAAGAATGTTCGCGAACCGGTTCGGACTGGAAAATGGGTTCGGACATTCGGATTCGGAACCTCTTCAAAAACGGTTCGGACTTCAGTGTTCGGAACGTCTTTTTCGCAAGTCCGAACCTCCGTACCCGGGGAAAACTGACCTGTTCATTTAATTATTTTACGTTCTGAACATGTACCGTACCTCTCGGCTACTATTATATACATAGGTTTCTGCTTAACACTGAAGCGAAGAACATGCGTCTTTCCCCACTCTTCCTCCATTACATTATTCATTCTTTCTTGAATAGCGGTAAGTTTTATAATAATCTTAACAAGTTCATTATACGGATTATGTTCCCTCAAATCTCAATTAAAAAAAAATTGCTTGAAATATGTAGAACTATAGGTAAGGTTATAAACGTATATATTAGGTAACATTACATAACACCCTATCCTAGTACCTTAGCCGTTGGCTAACCAGTCCTCATGGAAAAATAATAATAACTTAAATTCAAGACCGATTTTAAAGCTGTCTTTTCAATCGTTTAATTTTTCGCATAAATACATACGATTAGACAAAAATGAAGGTGATAAATGGTAATATACTCATACTATGAGCATTTATTCAAATCTATAATAATATTAGGAATATACCAGAGATCTTTCCAGGCATTAGATGCAAGAGTGTCTTTCAGTACATAAGGGTGAATATTTCACTATAATCAGTTAACTGTAACTCTTATAGCGGCTTAGAGAGATCAAATATGTGCGAGAATAATTGCGCACACCAAGCTTCGTAGAATAACATCTTATAAATATTTGTTTCTTGTCTTAGCATGTTACTTTTATTTTGAATGATAATTTTTTCTTTTGCTTTTACTAATATATGAGTAAATATCAAATGAAGGATTTTAAAAGAGAATATAATTGAAATGGCTCAAATAAGCAAACTTTTGACGGGTAAGTAGGTTGGCTGAACAGATAATTTAAGATCAAGTATTCGGCTATTCGCTTTAAAATTGAATTGAATATAATTTATATATAGGTATTATAATATTATATGTATATAAGTTATAATATAACTTAGAGAAATATTCACAATAATCTTCACTGTTTGACCTTTCTAATATATTGAATAGAAGAAAAAGTTAAGTAAATAGAGTATTGGAATACCGTACAACTTATTGTATCTATAGTACTTTCATATTCAAACAAAATGCAAAAAGTTTTTATATCATCAGTTCTCTAGATAGAATTAAATTAATCAAAAATGTTGTAATATAAATGAAAATTTGAAAACTAATAGTAAAAACTTAAAAATTATTTAATTAGATAATTGGATACTTCAATATGGATGCATTGTCTTGCATGACGACAGAGTTGGTCTTAATTTTTCTTTGCATGAAATTCGGAGGTCAGAAGAAAATTCAGAATAACAACTTAAACTACGTATTGGAGTGGAGACTGGAGGGGAACTTTAAATATACTTAATGCTCATTCAGCCATATTCAATGATACTAACTTATTAAGTATAGTTAGTACAGTGGAACTCCTTTATAGTGAACTCCTGTATAGTGAATCACGCTGAATAGTAAAATCCGGTATAGCGAACTTACCTCTATAGTGAACATATTTAGGTTAGTCTACACAAATATTCGTAAGTTTTCTATGAATCTCTTATTCCTATTTAGTAAATTCTCTAAATTAGTTGTATTTCATGAAATAGCAGTTCTACCAGTCACAGTATAATTATTATTATAAATTTAATATATTAACCCTAATGAATTTGACGTATGTTTTATAGGCATATCTTTTTTAAATTACTTTATATATTTCATGTCATTTCTTTAAATTTACTGGCCTTTCTTGACTTTGTTCCTACATAAATACCAACTATATTTTTAAATTCAAAAGTGAAACATTTACGTATCGACGTAAATCAGCGTAAATTATGGAATTAATTGTACTTTAGTGACGTGTGGCAACATAGAAATACAGATTGGTTACCCAATACGCAAGAATGTGTCCACGTTTTATGTAGTAGAGACAAATGCGCGAGCTGTGATTGGTTCACACTCCATCCAATCACAGTTCAGCTCACTCAGTTGTCAATCTCTTATATAGCTATGTATTTATTTCTCCTTATATATTCAATATTTTTAATTGAAATTTGGTACACATTAGTTAAGTACAAAAACTAACAACTTGTAAAAATACAGCAACGTAGGTTTTTATAAATAAGACATGTGTTTTTTTAACATTGAGTGAAACCTTCTCGTTGTAACTTGTTTCTGATAAATAGTTAGTATCTTGTTGAAAAAACTGTTTTTTATATAGGTTGCCCTAATAGCCTAAAAATCAGAGGTTAGCCTACAAATGTTCGGACTAAATGTTTGGTTCGGAACAAATGTTCGGACCAAACTTTTCCAAATTGGGTTCGCTATACGGAGGTTCGGAACCTAAAATCGACGAAGATTCGGGTTCGGATTCGGAACCTAAAAAAAGGTTCGCGCGCCCAGCTCTGCATATATTGAATACATTACTATTATTTTAAGGCACTGCCATATTTAGTATAACTTGTTATTTAAATATTTGCATGCAATGATATGGTAAGTAAGATAAGAATTATAGAATACTAAATATTCATTATATATTATGACAGATAATATAATAAGCTGTATATTAAGAAAGATGAAATTATATATTTATACTGTACCCAATTATTGGGATGATGAAACTGAAGATATTGTGCTGAAGAAGTTGCAACGATGTTCAGTGTTCATAGATGAGCGTCAAGAGGTAGGTATATATTGGGCATACCTGTGTTAATATAACTAGTTCAGTGTCTATACTGACAGTTGGCGCAGAATATTCCAAAGAGGGCTTTGTTTTCTTAGGCCTAGTGGATACATGGTTTACAAACTTTCTAGCTTCGCGAGGGTTGTTACTATCGGTAACAAATATAAGGTGTGCGTGTGATGATGGTTGTTTAGAAATAAGATTATTTGTATTACAATTAAGGAGAAAATTCTATTTATTATTAAAGAGAATTAAGTTTACTTTAAGGAAGAGCATGCTGTTAAAAAATGATAATTAATATAATAAAGATAAGGAGAATTATGATTAGTATTTTATATTTAAGGATTATATATAAGAATGTATGACGTGAGTCACTACACAGACGTTAAACCCCTACTTATTAATTGTGACATTGTCAATATGCATTTGCATATATTATGAATTATTATGCATTTAATAGTAATGCTCCAAATTTGAAATGTCAAGTATTTCAAAAGACTTAATTGTTTCAGAGAACAACATATTATATTGTTGGCACTATAGGATACTATATTGGTGAAGTGAATTTTCATGGCTACCAGTTATTTAAGAACAGAAACTAGGTAAATACTGACCACCTGTGTCTATAATCTATTATTATCCTACTCTTTATTTATATTAGTGTAGGTGTTACTTTTAGTTTTATGGCGCCATATAGTTAATCATATTCTCTAATTTTCGAACAAAAATTTAAAGTCATATTCATCAGGAAAACTGAATGATAGAACACCTAAAGGTATATATCAAATAAATTAGGGTGTTTGTTCAACCTCCCACCAGATATAAACAGCTGGAAGTACATGTATTGCCTTCCTTTCAAATGCATATGCCCTTTTTTATATACATTATCTTTAAGTGCATATGTTTTATCTGAAAAACATATGCGTTTCCTCAAATGCATATGCGTTTTCTCAAAAAGCATAAAACCTGTTGCATATGCACTATATTTCCCAGTGCATATACTGCATATTTGGAAATGCATATTGTCACAACTCTATATTCATAATTCAAGTCCTTCATGACAACCTCATTTTGCAGGAGCTAAGAACAAGAGAATTTTACAATAGCAAACAAAAATATTACAGTATAACTCCTCTATAATGAATGTACTGTCCTGAGTAATGAATTACCCCATTTAGTGAACAAATTTTTTTTAGTCTGCCATGATTAGCATTTAGTTTTCTATAACAATTTGCCATTTTTGGGCAGACTAAAGAAAATTTGTTTATTATATGGGTAGTTCTCTTATTCAGGACTCTAGTCTCTACACTCACTACAGAGAAGTTCTACTGTTGGCCTAAATAATGTTAGGCCATTATACGAGATGGGAATTTTGGATTAAAAAAAAGAATTTCATTCCAATATATTGAAATGTTATTGTGGCGATACAAAACTCTAGAAGCTGAATCATAGTTTACCTTAATTAGTTAGTCATTCAAAATATTTTTGGTTTGGATGAATGAAATATTGATTTCCATGAAATTTATAAAAAAAAAATGAAAGAAAACAAAGTCTTAAATAGAATTAGTTGCACAGATAAATGTCAAGCAATAGATAGAAACAATAAAATAAATATATAAATCTTATCAAAATAATAAATTTACATAATGGATATATATCACACATAATAAATTACTAAATCAGTGGACTAAATTAGGAGGTACCTAAACAATCTGTTTAAAGTTTAAACGTTCGTACTTCATTGAACCTACATTGCAGCTAACACATTTATCGTGTAAAGTACTATAGACGCTAATAGTTAATGACATTTGATTTTTATCAAAGTTATATGTGATTCAGTTTGCAGATAATCATTCAGCAAAGTGGCTTCATCCATTGAGTCATTCTTACTTTAGTTACTAACTCCTCAATGAGACGATATAAACATCTCCAATTTAACATTGTAACAAGGAGGAAATCTTCACGCATGTATTTATTTTAGGCAACACTTATAATGCGTAAATGAAAACAATTAAATTCATACCTACTAACTATTCTGAAGCTAGAAATGCACCAAAATCATTAAATAAATCAGGACTGAACTGTGAATGTATTCTTCATTTCAGACGAATCTTCCAGTCTTTATATGTAAAATATATCCATTAACAAAATCTAGTTAAACAGGTTTTACAAACGATTGGATATGTTGTGACATTTATTTATTAGAAACAATTTTAACCTAAAATCACGATAATGTACCATTATAGCTACTAACTAGTTGCCTACCAACATCATTTAAACTGACTACAGCTCACAAATGTATCTCTTTAATAGAAAAAAAGATCTAGGCATTAAACTATGATGATTAAATAATGAATCCTTTTGTTCAATCAAATTGAAAGCTATAGCTAATAAAATAATCAAACCTATTTAAAATGAACTAGATGTAAATGCGCTACATAAGTCACCTTCTACACCAGTATTATATATAATTTCAATAAGACAAATTCATCTTATAAAAAGAGAACTGGATAACTACACTAATAGACATTTCACCCAATGAGCATTTTCAAACAACCACAAGAATATTTATTTGACTTCATAAAAAGTTGGAAAAGCGTAAACGTAAAATAAACTGAATTGGGATATAAAAAGGGGGCATATCCATAAATATTTTCACTCATTGAGTCTTGATAAGATGCTTATAAGGCACCACTGCAACAGAGCGTAGTAAATGGAAGATAAATAACTGCGCAGAGTTAATTGATGTTATTGCGCAGGCTCAAACGACGCTACTGCGCTGTCTCAAACGAGTCAACAACGCTACTGCACTTCTCAAACGACGATACTGCGCGTCTCAAATTACGTTACAGTGCAAATTCACAAAATAGTTAAACTAATCCAAAGCCTTGGTAATGTTGAATGGCCTGCAGGAGCTTATAGCGAAGTCTCTCCTTGGTTGCGTATTCAGGCAAGTCGAGCTGACAAACGCAGGTGTGGGCCACAGGGAGCAGATGTGGATTAGACACATGTGCTATCGTCATCTTTATGCTTTTCATACCTATAAAAAATCATACAGTAAGTAGAGTGAAGCACTAACATCACTACTGAAGTTCTTTTCTTTTTTCAAATTGAAATTTGTTGTAACCTTTAACTAGATGGAATGTCAATCTGAAATAATCTATTGAAACTCCAACACTTTATATAACTATCTAGCTACATGACCAATAGCTAACTAGTTCAAATATGTGGTATCTACACTAGTAGCTACATTTGAATATAGTATTTACTTTTTTTCAAGTTATCCAAATGATTGGTAAAAGCTACAATTCGAATGATAAATTCAGGTATTTAAAAACAACCAACTAACCCAGCACAGGAACTCTGTCACACCCTGTCAGAAAATGAAGGAACTTTTTCTTGCTCTCCTGCGTTAACTCATGGAAAACTTGCCAGAAAATGGTAACAGTGGGGTGGTCTTTGGTGTACGGCTGTTGGTATTTCGTAACTGATTCAAAGTCATTCCAGTCATAGTTTGCGATGCCTATGTAGGAAAAGATGAGTGTTGAATGAGACTAGAATATTTATATAAATAAAATATTACCCTAGTTGAAAAAAGAACATCAAATGCTCTAAATGTCAAAGGTTCTTCATGGCGCTTGCATCTTACCGGTCAATAGTGCCATTAGTTCCGAGGGCTGAAACAGCTGCACAATTGGGCCTCCGATGACCTTATTGAATCCTCTGTGGAACTCTTGGTACTGTCTGCTGACACTCTTGTTAAGGTAAAAGTCTACCATCAGCTCCACATACTCTTTCCTGAGAAGAAATTATAGCAATAAGATACCTAAAAAATCTTGGTTCCTATTCTATACCAATAGTTAGCGATAGGGAAATTGAGTTGAATTTCATATTGAAAAATAAGAAAATTTAATAATTTTAAAACTGTATCTCTAAATTAACATTCATATAGCTACTTCTATAGTAGTTACGATACTTGGCAAAACAATGAAACTAATATTTCACTATTAAAAGTAAGTAGCTAGCTAGCTACAGCAAAAAGTCAAACCGACTTGTTACTGATGGTAACATTAATGTTCTCTCCTCCCTTCTTCAGTTCTATGCTCTTCATTTCTCCGAAAGTTTCCCTAGTGACTGTAAAGTTGAGACTCATCACTTCTTCCAAGTCCTCACCCTCGTAGTCTAATAGAGCCTGCAGGTTTCTGTATAAGCAACAAAATATTAAGGGAAAAGCTTCTCCACATTAACCAGTTCCAAATAATGTTCTACTACTCACCTCGCTACAGTAGGGTTCATTTCTTTTAGGTCCTCCAGAATTATTTCCTGGTTGAGTAGTTTCTTGTAGAGACATTCGGGGAAAGGGAATTCTACAGTCACGCTGTTGTAGATTGCAATGCCACAAATAATTCCTAAGGAATAGTCGCAAATTATTGTGAAATGCCTAATACCTTTTATCGTCAGGGGTACCATCTAATTTACATTTTGAATATTTTAACATATGATAGAGGAGCATTAGTGATAGCTACGAATCATTTCGACTAAATTCACTGTATTTTTCAGAGAAAGTAGGATTTCTATTGATTAACATAATTCCTCACTAACAAATCCAAACGACAATGAGGAACTTCCCATCCATAGTGGTAATTTGTAGATATGCACCGATTATATATATCAATATTACGGTTTAGCCTAATAGTAGCCAATAGCTACTTAGTATTTAATAATGTTTATTGCATTGATATACTTTTCATGAATAAATCCTTTCATATTCAAGTAGCTAGCTAAGAATAGCATAAACTTAATTCATGAATAGCTAATTTATAGCAATAATCTTCATATAGCTAATCGAATGCGTATAAAATAATTTACTCAAAGCAAATATCACATGGTGTCAACTTACCTATTATTTGGAAATTGAACAAGTCATTAGCATCAGCAAACTCATTAAACCAAAGCAATCTACTTTCCTCGAATTCAACAAAGAGGCCATAGTTTGGACTCAAAATATCCTTCATGAGGAGCAAGAAAAACTCCTTTTTGAGGCCTCCTTCGTCCTGCCCTGCTTCTCCTATGAATTCAACCTAAAAATGCAATGTCAATTAGCTACTTGATTTTAGCTAAAACTTCTGAACAAAATCTAATAAAATTGTATTGAAATCTGAAAATTCCACAACCAGCAAATTACCTTCACAATCACTACATTATCTTTCCAATCACCACATTATCTTCACATTCACCACATTATCTTCACAATCACCACATTATCTTCACATTCACCACATTATCTTCACAATCACCACATTATCTTCACATTCACCACATTATCTTCACATTCACCACATTATCTTCACAATCACCACATTATCTTCACAATCACCACATTATCTTCACAATCACCACATTATCTTCACATTCACCACATTATCTTCACAATCACCACATTATCTTCACAATCACCACATTATCTTCACAATCACCACATTATCTTCACAATCACCACATTATCTTCACAATCACCACACTACCTTCACAATCACCACACTACCTTCACAATCACCACACTACCTTCACAATCACCACACTACCTTCACAATCACCACATTAACTTCACAATCACCACACTACCTTCACAATCACCACACTACCTTCACAATCACCACACTACCTTCACAATCACCACACTACCTTCACAATCACCACACTACCTTCACAATCACCACAATACCTTCACAATCACCACATTACCTTCACAATCACCACAATACCTTCACAATCACCACAATACCTTCACAATCACCACATTACCTTTAGTGGCAGTTTAAAGTTGTTAGGTTCTCCAGATACCAGCAGAGCGTCAAAGTGCATCAGAGTATCACTGACAATGTTCTCTCTGCGCACTGATATGTCCAGGCAGGGAAGGTGGGAGAAAAGTTGGTGAAATATGTTCATAGAGCGGTTAATGGTGGCATTCATCTGTCAAAAGAAAACAACTTCACTGTATAGGATCAACTGACAAATGGCATCAAATTGATGAGGAATTGGTATTCAGAAAAAGATAAGTACTCGAGGTACAGTAACTGTAGCTGTTGCAAATGGTGACGGCTAACCTTTGAAAAGTCACAAACTCTCTAAAACTTTATCGTAAATCAACTCATTTGAATGATATCTAGCTAGTTACTTTCAGCACGGCATCAGCTCTGAATAACTTCACTTTGGAGACACAGTTGAAGAGGAACGGGTAGTCCGAGTACAGTTTCCGATCCTGAAACAAAACAATTTGTATTTTCATATATTTAATATCATTAGGAAGTTTTAAATGACAGTTTTATTTATATGATGTAGCTATTTGATGATGATGTGGCTTGCTTACTTACTTTAAGTGACATATGGATGTTTCCTACATTACGTTCAGCGAAATTTAAATAGTCGTGCACAAGACAGATCTTCTTTGATATCTCAGACACGTAGAATGTTTCTGGAGGCAGATGATCTTGTCTCATTTTGTTGATGGAGTGAAGCTCTCTAATGAGGTGGAAAAGGCACTCGTACTTTGGTTCTATGAACTGTACAGAGTTTTCTGACATCACATCTGATATGTCCTGAGGAAAAACAAAATACGAGATTGTTATTCTCAATAGAAATCAGGAGAAGATCAGTAGTAGCTCGAAGGTATAGTCAGTTATTTTGCTGCATAAATCAAAAAGTGCCAAAACTAATAGCTATAGCTACACAAAATTTTACTAAGAAATACTTCAAATTTCCTATAGCTACTATTAAGATGCTAGCTAGCTACAAGCTAAAAAATAAAATAATATAAGGACCAAAAACTATAATAAAAAGCTATCTAACTACTTTAAAGTTTATATATATATTAGCTGAAGGACATATTAGATATTAACTGAAAATCTAAGAGTAATTATCAGATACCAAAAAAGACTAGCCAATTGAAGTTTCGTTCGTAATATGCCATTGTAATTATCTGTAGCTAATCAATTAGGAATATTATCATCATGCTTCCCAGTAGCTACTTGAATTGTGATATTGAAAACGTTTATTAAAAAGAAAACAAGTAAGTTAGATATCATAGGTAGTTTAAAACTGACTACCTACAGTTTACAAATGCAGTCTGTTAAATAAGTTTCTCAACTGAGGCAGGTAAATGGTACACAAAAAGATTGTAGCTAATATAAATTCAACTCACAGGTTTAGTGCTCAAAATTTTATTCAAGGCAGAAACGAAACTAGTGACAAAATTGGCGAAAATTTCTAAGGGGACACTCTTCGTCAGCCAGTCACCTAAAAATAGATAAGATTTTGTGTTGGAAATTGACAGGAAGATATGAAGTTTATTGCTGAAAATATTCTATAGTTATTATCAAGGGAAAAAAAGCCACTGTTAATCTGCCAAAATTTAAAAATGAGTGTAGCTATTGGCTAGATTTCTTCTAACTGGTTATGGAATTAAGATGAGCAAAAGCAAAATTTATATTTTTTCTCTAAATCAAAAACGCAGAAATATTCACTTTCTTACCGAGTGTTTTGAGGGACTTAGGAGTGAGTGATTTGAAGGCCATGGCAAAAGGCACATGTAGTTTGAGAGGATTACCACCACTTATGAATTGCTGAGTCTGAGTCAGAAAAATGTAAACTCTGAGGGCTTCTCCCGTTACTTTACGTGTAGGGAGGTTACTCGTCACTTGCTCTATGCCTCTCTTCATCTGTCAAGATGGAATGAAATTTAACATTTTCAGTCAGTATCAATGATATTACCTGTTCATACTAAGTATATTCACAAAACCCTTCAGCTTATGAAATAACAGGCTGAGAATTCATTAGCAATATGATTTCTCACCACTTCATGGATTTTATCAGCCTCGAAAGTATTGAAATTTAACTCTCTATTAATTTAATTCACACGATTAACAGTTAAATTTGAACAATCATTTAGTTAACACATTTCAATAATATTTAGTAGCTCACCATATCAACGACCGTATCTCTTTTCAATTTCTCCATACTCTTTAGAAAAGTTTTGAAAGCAGTCCAGTCAATTCTGTGAGCGTCAAAGCTTCTGGGAGAGGTTTGGTCTACAAAGGACTGGTTCCAACACTGTGTGGAATGAACAGAGAGCTCCAGTCTGCTCATCAGATCGCAGTCAATGAATTCATCAGCCAGTAAGTCATTTATAGAGTCCAGGTCTGATTGCAACAATTTGCAAGCTGGTAATGAGAGAGGAGTAGCTGGCTAACTCAAAATTTGAATATCGCTGTGTAACACTAGTGTGAGTTAAACAAATGAACTCAAAAGGATTCGATTGAAAATTTGTAATCCATAGCTCTGTCTGCATTTATAACTAATATTGAATAAATGCCTAACTAATTGAATTTATCAACGAACAGGATGGTAAAATCTAAAATTAAGTTAGGTAGCTACATAAACTAATTAAGTAGGTAACTATATAATATGATAGCTATACATAGGTGGTTATGTAACTAGCAGGTAGCAGTGTTGAACAAACTATTAGTAACCTATAAAACTCAACAGAATCTTACCTAATTTATAAGAAAAAAGATTCTACATTTCTACCATCAGTCAACCCTTACAGCAGGATAATAATTTAGAACCAAAATCTCTTATTAGCAAGCCCAACTGATCCTGCGCGCAAGACCAACCGATAATCCGTGCAAGACCAACTGATCCTGCGCGCAAGACCAACCGATAATCCGTGCAAGACCAACCGATAATCCGTGCAAGACCAACCGATAATCCGTGCAAGACCAACCGATCCTTTGCGCAAGACCAACCGATCCTTTGCGCAAGTCACACTGATCCTTTGCGCAAGTCACACTGATCCTTTGCGCAAGTCACACTGATCCTTTGCGCGAGTCACACTAATCCTTTGCGCAAGTCACACTGATCCTTTGCGCAAGTCACACTGATCCTTTGCGCAAGTCACACTGATCCTTTGCGCAATTCACACTGATCCTTTGCGCAATTCACACTGATCCTTTGCGCAATTCACACTGATCCTTTGCGCAATTCACACTGATCCTTTGCGCAATTCACACTGATCCTTTGCGCAATTCACACTAATCCTTTGCGCAATTCACACTAATCCTATGCGCAAGTCACACTAATCCTATGCGCAAGTCACACTAATCCTATGCGCAAGTCACACTAATCCTTTGCGCAAGTCACACTAATCCTTTGCGCAATTCACACAAATCCTATGCGCAAGTCACACTAATCCTTTGCGCAAGTCCAAGTGATCCTGAGCCCAAGTCCAAGTGATCCTGAGCCCAAGTCCAAGTGATCCTGAGCCCAAGTCCAAGTGATCCTGAGCCCAAGTCCAAGTGATCCTGAGCCCAACTCCCAGTGATCCTGAGCCCAACTCCCAGTGATCCTGAGCCCAACTCCCAGTGATCCTGCGCACGAATCCTAGTGATCCTGCGCACGAGTCCTAGTGATCCTGCGCACGAGTCCTAGTGATCCTGCGCACGAGTCCTAGTGATCCTGCACACTAGTCCTAGTGGTCCTGCGCACGAGTCCTAGTGATCCTGCGCACGAGTCCTAGTGATCCTGCGCACAAGTCCTAGTGATCCTGCGCACAAGTCCTAGCGATCCTGCGCACACGTCCTAGCGATCCTGCGCACAAGTCCTAGCGATCCTGCGCACAAGTCCTAGCGATCCTGCGCACACGTCCTAGCGATCCTGCGCACAAGTCCTAGCGATCCTGCGCACAAGTCCTAGCGATCCTGCGCACAAGTCCTAGCGATCCTGCTCACAAGTCCTAGCGATCCTGCGCACAAGTCCTAGCGATCCTGCGCACAAGTCCTAGCGATCCTGCGCACAAGTCCTAGCGATCCTGCGCACAAGTCCTAGCGATCCTGCGCACAAGTCCTAGCGATCCTGCGCACACGTCCTAGCGATCCTGCGCACACGTCCTAGCGATCCTGCGCACACGTCCTAGCGATCCTGCGCACACGTTCTAGTGATCCTGCGCACAAGTCCTAGTGATCCTGCGCACAAGTCCTAGTGATCCTGCGCACAAGTCCTAGTGATCCGGCGCACAAGTCCTAGTGATCCGGCGCACAAGTCCTAGTGATCCTGCGCACAAGTCCTAGTGATCCTGAGCACAAGTACTAGTGATCCTGCGCACAAGTCCTAGTGATCCTGCGCACAAGTACTAGTGATCCTGCGCACAAGTCCTAGTGATCCTGCGCACAAGTCCTAGTGATCCTGCGCACAAGTCCTAGTGATACTGCGCACAAGTCCTAGTGATCCTGGGCGCCAGTCCTAGTGATCCTGCGCGCCAGTCCTAGTGATCCTGCGCGCCAGTCCTAGTGATCCTGCGCGTCAGTCCTAGTGATCCTGCGTGCCAGTCCTAGTGATCCTGCGTGCCAGTCCTAGTGATCCTGCGCGCCAGCCCTAGCAATTCCATGAGTGTCCTACTGATTTTACAAGTGTCATACTGATCTCAAGGGTGTTATACTGATCTCAAGGGTGTTATACTGATCTCAAGGGTCTTATACTGATCTCAAGGGAGTTATACTGATCTCAAGGGTGTTATACTGATCTCAAGGGTGTTATACTGATCTCAAGGGTGTTATACTGATCTCAAGGGTGTTATACTGATCTCAAGGGTGTTATACTGATCTCAAGGGTGTTATACTGATCTCAAGGGTGTTATACTGATCTCAAGGGTGTTATACTGGTCTCAAGGGTGTTATACTGGTCTCAAGGGTCTTATACTGATCTCAAGTGTGTCCTACTGATCACAAGCGAGTCCTACTGATCACAAGTGTGTCATATTGATCTCACGTGTATCGTATCGATCCTATGTATGTGCTACTGATCCTTTGTGAGCAAAAGGATTTAATTTTCATCTAAACTGATAATAGTAGCTACAACTATGGATTGCAAACTCACTTGTATTACTGAATTTGTGACATATTCCTTCGGTGTGATCTATTACCTCATCAGTGCTTGTTGTAGTTGTTGCAAAAGTTGAATCGTAGCCACTGAAAATCTAGAATAGGTGCAAACCATTAAATTTTTAGTCAATTAGCTATTCAACTCATCACCTAAGACATTTTGGAAAGAATTCTTTGACAGTTTAATTTGATGTAGAGTAGCTATTAATATACAGGGTGACCGACACTTTTGTTGCCAAACTTCAACATTAGGTTGCATTCGTCGAAATAAACACTCTTTATTCTATGAAGGTATGGTCTAAAATGCTTAGTTAAAGAGTTACAAGGTTAGGAAAGTAGTATCTGTACCATTTATCAGCTATTATTAGTTAACGTCATTTTTTTAATGTTGTGATAAGAAACAAAACATTTTTAACAGTAATTATTAGTAGCAAAAGAAACCTAATCTTAAATTAGGTTACATGTTTGCAAAATGTATTCAAATTGCCTCCCATTTGTTGCGATGCAGCTGTTCAAACGTTTGTCCAATGATTGGTGGATGCAAGCAAAGACAACAGGAGTTTCACGAATCCTTGCAGGAAAAACGTTTGAACGCTTGCATCGCAACAAATGGGTGGAAAATTGAACACATTCTGTAAACATGTAACCTAATTTAATATTATGTTTCCTGTGATCCTAATGATTACTGTTAAAAATGTTTTGTTTCTTATCGCAACATTAAAAAAATAATGTTAACCAAAATTAATAATGTTAACCAAAAATAATAAATGGTACAGATACTACTTTCCTAACCTTGTAACTCTTTAACTAAACATTTTAGACCATACCTTCATAGAATAAAAAGTGTTTATTTCGACGAATGCAACCTTAAGTTGAAGTTTGGCAACAAAAGTGTCGGACACCCTGTATTAATAGCTATTAATATTAATCTTCACGGGATTTCTATCTATAAAATACAGAGTGAATGACAGCTGATGAAGACAACACACCTCTTTGACTAAAAAGCCTCCCTCATTGCCATCAACTTCCATATCGGTTCCTGCAAGGAAAACAACGTTGATGAGGAAAATCAAAATAAGAGTCAAAATGTTAAGAATCAGGAAAAAAAATATTTTAAATAGCTAGTTGCCAAGTTCACTACCAAACTACCATGATAGCTATCTAGCTACTAAGAAAAGAGACAATAGTTAATTAAACTACCATGACAATTTAAGAGGTAGCTACCTAGGGAGTTTAACTTCAGCTCCGGAACCAAAGGCCATGTAGCTGACATCAAATAGAAAATAAATGAAAGGGACTGGAAGCAGTCCGAAAAGGAAAGTGGCTCCATAAACATAGTCACTTACCACCAGTTGTTGACGATGCTCATGAATGCAAAAAATCTACTCCGTGAACACAGTCACTTACCAAGGAATGTGACGAAAAGGGACACTATCGACTCCAGTGAGGTTCACCTCTCACGTCGTGACAGGGTAACCCTGTCACGTCTCCGATGTGGACATCACCCTTCTCTCCCTTCTTACAAACACAGAATTGGGAGGGCGGACTCGGATCTGTGTGAGTACTGCTCCACGGATCCGGGGACAATCTCCCACATTCTCACACAATGTCCAACACTACAACAACATCGGACCTCACACAACACACACTCACTGGAGCACCTATGGACCCGCCCTCAGGAAGTCATTGCCTTCCTGAGGGATATCGGGTTCACTTAGGCCCATACCCCTCACACGTGTCTCGGGTGGCTTCTCCCAAGGCGCATTCACTCGGTCGCCCCCTGCTCCCTGAGGGTCGGGGACACAAGCACCGGTATCTGAACTCACGTATGGAAGAGGAAAATGAAGAGGTAATAGTAAATGAAGCCTACGAGCGTACCTAACAAAATATACTAACATCTCGTACTTCAGGCTATCTTCTAAGACTGCGTTAAAAAGAAGACATTTTTAAAAAATGTAAAAAAAATCAATAGCCAAACTAAATTAACTGCAACAGTTTGGAGCCTAAGGAATGATAATCCACATCTCTTCCATCCATCACATAGTTTTAGTATAGTCCCCTGGTAGTTCTAACTCGTAGCTAGAAGTTATTAAAAAATTGCAAGCTACAAATTAATAGCTATCAAAAGAATTGGTCTGTACGAGACAAGATAAAAATGTAAAATTCAACTAACATTGAGCTTTTACGGTAAATAATATTGCTATTAGGAAAATCTCTGGTAGAAGAATACAAATGTTAAAAACTTAAATTGCAGAATAGCTAGTAGTAGAATGAGAAGTCATGTTTATATTTTTTAGTAGAATATAAAGTAGGTAGCTATTTACTATTTTCATCAGCTGACTAACCCACAAGATGCCAGTCGTGTTTCAAGGGAGTTACTTTGAGCAAACTCGATAATTTTGAAGGTCCTACACCAAGTTGTCCCAAGGAATTGTCTCCACAAGCAGAAATCTAAGAATGAAGAAATTTTCGGCAATGAATGTTAAAGAAATTGTAAGTTTTCACTATCCACTTTTAGAAAAGTAAAATTAAATGTTATCACTAAATTTATTGACGTCTAGCTGAAAATTGATTTTAATATGCAAGTTATCTTGCAGATATCAGTAACAATTGTAGCTAATTGTCACATATTACAGTTGGAGGAACCAAAAATTCAAGCAATTATTCCAAGACAAAATCACTACTTACAACCGGGAATAAATATATTGTTCTTAACTATATGTTAAAACATTATTACTTATAAATTTCAACAAATGATAGTAGCCAAGATAAACTAAAATTATACCAATGAAATCATTTTCACTTTCAGAAACTGTTGAAGTATTTAATTATCTCTAAATATAATTTATAAAACCAAGATCTAACTGAAGATTGATATGTAAACTACAGGTAATTAGATAAGATCAATTGACCAAGCTCGTGGATTCAACTTAGTTATCAATATCATCAGCACCTTTCCATCAACAAGAGCCATCGTGTGAGCAACACCACACGCAACTTGCATAACTTTGGAACCCGCAAACTCCATTATGGTTCTAGGCACCACATTCACTTCAGAGGAGCTTTCGTAGCCCAATTCGTAATGGAAATTGGAGCCAAAGGACCAGATCTGTGGGAGTTAGAAGTAATTAGCAAACTGCAACCTAGTTATGGGATCTCAAATATAAAGCAATAGCTCATTGAATAGCTATATCCACAATAAGAGAATAAATAGAAAGAAATTCTATATTAATCAACTACAAAATAATTATAGCCCTATACAGTATAACTATTTGGGGTAGTTGTTAATGCTTAAAAATAGATATTCAAACAATATCCATAATTTTCCTTTAGATAGCTAACATTTAACCATCATCAGTTCTAGTTTAATTATCCAATGAATTATTACCTTCCAGAGTAGCTACCTACCCAAGTGATAGTAAATGCTTTCATATTTTCAAACCTTTCCATTCAAGTCCAAAGCACAAACATGTTTTTGTCCAACAGATACAAACACTATTGGAGCTGAGTAAGAGGCTAGGTTTGGAACCACTTTGGGATGTATGGAATATGATGGAACATCTCTGAAATAAAGGTAACTAAAATATAACCATCTGCAATCTGTGAAGGTAACTAGATCAATTAAACCAGAGGAAAATATTTGTTCTTATTTGCAATAAATGTGCCTTTTATTAATAGTTAATTAAATTAGCTAATTATACCTAATCACCACCAGTCTGTGACAAAGTTCATGGATGCAATATAGCGTCAGACCGGGTGGCTTTGCGCACTTCAACATTCCGGGTGAAGTTGCGCATCGGTAATTGACGGTGAATGCGTGAAAATATTTCTAATCTGACAACACCATTGGAAAGAGCAGCTCTTAAACCCCCTAGTCCATAAATTTCACGAAAATCGTAAGAGATTAAGTATAGATACTAAGTGTTCAAACAGAGACCTATGTTTTTTATGGCAAAATAATTATTTTGGACTAGAATCGAATCTCCGCGAACTATGCTGTAGTGTTGATAATTATGCTCCAATTTGATTGCAATTTACGTTGGATACACATAATTTACTGCAGATTAACGTCATGTAAGATGATTTTAATAATAATTATAAATTATTGAGATATAACCAATATACTAGATGCGCAAGATCACCCTGGGAATATTTTAATTCACGGGTGGACTTGCGCACATTTATTAATAAAGTTAAAGAGCTTTTATTCATTAATAAACCTGTGATATTCATCCCCGATACTCCTATATCACGGCAATTCCACAGCAGACTCACGGCAATTCCACAGCAGACTCACGGCAATTCCACAGCAGACTCACGGCAATTCCACAGCAGACTCACGGCAATACCACAGCAGACTCACGGCAATACCACAGCAGACTCACGGCAATACCACAGCAGACTCACGGCAATTCCACAGCAGACTCACGGCAATTCCACAGCAGACTCACGGCAATTCCACAGCAGACTCACGGCAATTCCACAGCAGACTCACGGCAATTCCACAGCAGACTCACGGCAATTCCACAGCAGACTCACGGCAATTCCACAGCAGACTCACGGCAATTCCACAGCAGACTCACGGCAATACCACAGCAGACTCACGGCAATACCACAGCAGACTCACGGCAATACCACAGCAGACTCACGGCAATTCCACAGCAGACTCACGGCAATTCCACAGCAGACTCACGGCAATTCCACAGCAGACTCACGGCAATTCCACAGCAGACTCACGGCAATTCCACAGCAGACTCACGGCAATTCCACAGCAGACTCACGGCAATACCACAGCAGACTCACGGCAATACCACAGCAGACTCACGGCAATACCACAGCAGACTCACGGCAATACCACAGCAGACTCACGGCAATTCCACAGCAGACTCACGGCAATACCACAGCAGACTCACGGCAATTCCACAGCAGACTCACGGCAATTCCACAGCAGACTCACGGCAATTCCACAGCAGACTCACGGCAATTCCACAGCAGACTCACGGCAATTCCACAGCAGACTCACGGCAATTCCACAGCAGACTCACGGCAATTCCACAGCAGACTCACGGCAATTCCACAGCAGACTCACGGCAATTCCACAGCAGACTCACGGCAATTCCACAGCAGACTCACGCAATTCCACAGCAGACTCACGGCAATTCCACAGCAGACTCACGGCAATTCCACAGCAGACTCACGGCAATACCACAGCAGACTCACGGCAATACCACAGCAGACTCACGGCAATAC